>WYDI02015852.1:0-42551 GCA_009867235.2 Psittacus erithacus | reverse complement strand
TCACTTCCGCCCGCGCTTCACTTCCGCCCGCGCTTCACTTCCGCCCGCGCTTCACTTCCGCCCGCGCTTCACTTCCGCCCGCGCTTCACTTCCGGTGCGGCGCGGCGCGCGGGGCCCTATGCCGCTGAGGGCGCAGCCGGCCGGCAGCGCGGAGCCGTACGTGCTGTCCGCAAACCTGGACAATGCCCGGCACCTCTCCAGCCTCCTCAGGGCCGTCCACTTCCAGGACCACGCCACCTGCTTCGCCACGGAAAATGGGCTGAGAGTGACGGTGGAGGACGCCAAGTGCGTCCAGGCCAACGCCTTCATCCAGGTGGGGTGCTGCGGACGGTGCGGAGCGGAGCGGCTGCTAACGCCGCCGGAAACCGTAGGAAACCCCCATCCCTGTTCCGTAGCAGAGGAGGAGCGGGGGAGCTCAGCTGACAGGGCGGCACGGCAGTGGGAGCCATGAGGGAAGCGCTGTGGTGAGGCCGTGGTCATTGCTGAGGTGTCCGGGTTGTGGAAGGGACGTGAATTTTGTCCACTTTGAAAGAGAGAACAGATTCAGACACCCATCTACAGCGCTTCGGCTGGGCTGAGCTGAGAGCTTCCAGCCGCAGGGCTCCATCGCGGAATCTGTTCCTTCTTCTCCCTGGTTCTCCCTGTGCTGACTTAGTCCCAGAAAGGTGTTCGGGAGGTTACCTATATTTGTCCATACAGGCAACTTTAAATTGCAACCTAAGCGACTTAACTTGTATTTAATATGACATCTAATATAAGATGAAAAGCAGCTTTGCTTGCTCTTCTGCTACCTCTTTTGTAGCTATGACTGCTGGCTTTACTTTTAATTTTCTTTTCTTAAGGTGCGCTTATATTTTGAATTCTTTTAATAATGGTTTACTTTCCAAGTGATTGTATTTGTTTTTATTTAAGGCATATCCGACTTGTAAATGCCTTAAGATCAGGTGTTGCGCTGGGTCCTGTTTTTGAAGGCATGTATGATATTGGGGATGTGAGTGAAAAGGATAAGGAACATTTTGTTGTAGTAACTCAAACCTGACTTTTCCATGCTTCTGTCCTTCAGCATTGGTGTTGTTGCTGTCTCTGAAACTGGAGTCTGAGCTGTGTGTGGAAAGGGAGAAGCCTGATTCTCCCTGTTCCTGCATCTCCCCTTGCTTTCTCCTGCTCTTTGCTGCGCAGTCCTTCTTTACACTAGTTCTGTATTTGATTAGCTTTCTGGTATTTGAGTGGCTCAAGCTGGTTTGTGAACCGGCCAGCATGTGCTGCTGGAAGCTAAGTAGTGGGCCCATGTGGGCAGGAGCAGGGGAACAGTGACTGGAGGTTCCTTTGGGAGTGTTGAGGTGTTAAGTATAGAATAGAATAGATAAGTTTCTGTTCGAAGGGACCTACAAAAGTTATCCAACTGCCTGATCGCTTCAGGGCTGATCAAAAATTAAAGCCTGTTGTTAAAGGCATTGCCCAAATGTCTGTTAAACACTGACAGGCTTGAGGCATTTTCCATCTCTCTAGGAAACCTGTTCCAGTGTTTGACCTCCCTCTTGGTAAAAAAAGTGCTTCCTGATGTCCAGTCTGAACCTCTCCTGGTGCAGCTTTGAATCGTTCCCATGTGTCCTGTCACTGGGTACCAGGGAGCAGAGCTCAGCACCTCCCTCTTCCCCTCCTCAGGAAGCTGTAGGAGATCAAGGAGGTCACCCCTCAGCCTCCTTCTCTCCAAACTAGACAAGCTCAGAGCCCTCAACCACTCATCACAAGACATTTCCTTCCAGCCCTGTCACCAGCTCTGTTGCCTCCTCTGAATGCATTCAAGGACCTTCACATCCTCCTTAAATGGTGGGTCCCAGCGCTGCTCACAGTGCTCCAGGTGAGACTGCACCAACTCTGAATACAGTGGGAGAATCACCAATACTGACTGGCTGGTGATGCTGTGTCTGATGCACCCCAGCATGGGGTTTGCTCTCTTGGCTGCCAGTCGAAACATATAACAGCTTGTTCAAGAGTAGCTCACGTCACCCTGCTTTCCTTCCAAGATACTGTGTTCTTTCACTTACCACAAAGCAGCTAGTGCCCAGTAGCAAATGGGGTAGCCTGGAGTAGTTTACCCCCATCAGGCTACTCCAAGGCACATTCCAGCACGTTTCAATGTTGTGAACTCACTATGCTGTTCCGTTCTGCCTTATTTTCATTATTTGAATGTTTATTCATTCTTGAATGAAGAAAAGTCAAACAAGGGTTATATATGATATATTTGCCTGAATGTTTCAGCTCCAGAAGTAGGCAGCTTTAGGCTTGAACATTTGTAGTTTGTTTTTGAACTACGAAAGGTGGGTGTTCAGGTTTTCATACTTATGCCATGCTACTTTGTTTCAGCTGTGTCCTCTTACTAGTTTTGAAGTTGAAGACCTATTTTTCTTTTATTGACGGTTGTGTTACCTTGTAGGAATTGCTTTGTATTGCACTGATCTCTGAAAGTGAAAGCACTGAATTTAAGAAAATAAGGGTAAATGGTAAAATAATGGCAGAAACTTCCCTCTTTTCATCTCTTACAGGCAGAAATTTTTCAGGAATTTGCTGTCCAGGAGCAAACAGTGACATTCCGGATTAATTTGTCTGTTCTTCTTGACTGCCTGACTATTTTCGGTACCAGTTCTTTGCCAGGTATGGTGCATATTTACCTTGACAGTGTAATGTGCATTGTACGTAATTGTATAGTGAAACCTGTACATAAGCATAGAGAGACTTCCAGCCTTGGCAAAACATCTGACCTCAGCTTCAGTCCTTCTGAGTATGGCAGCTATTGCTGCTAAGAAGGATCCTTAAGCTAAAACGGGCATGTGCTGTGATATGTCTCTGTGATGCTGTTGGGGTATCTGAGAAACAGGGGATTCTTCCTGTGAAGATAACGTTTCCTGGATCTGTGTAAGGCAAAAAAGAACTGCTTGGTTTTGGGAGAGAACCCTTTTGTGACATGACGTCCAGTGCACAGGCCCAGTTTGTATCCTAGCTGTGTTTGGGACTGAAGGTCCAAATAGTTTCTCTCGATAAGGAAACATGTCAAGGAATTTGTTCAGGCACCTATGGCAAGTTGGGTGATGTTTAAGCTGGAGTTGTTACTCTGAGGCCAATACTGTGCCCTAGGACTGACCCGTGCTGCAACTGCCTTTCCTGTTGATCTGTTTTCAGCCTGGGGCCCAGACAATCCACATAACATAAATACAAATTTGTGTCCATGTACCCTTCACTTAAGGGAAAAATGTGGGCACAGCTGGCAGAATAGTTCCTCTGCAGCCCATTTAGGGTAGTTAGTATGGATGTAGAGAGCACCAGGTTTCCTTCAGTAAAGGACTGTGCTTCACGCTGTCACATGCTTTTAAGTGGCCAGCAGGGCAGGCTGCACATACCCTCAGCCTCAGGCTAAAACTACTGCTTGGGCAAGGGGGCAGCCTCTTACCAGAGCTGTCACTTTGAGATGAAAAAGCAGGAAAGCTGTCAGTACATCTTAAGGCCACCGGGGATCTGCATTAGCCTTCCGGAGGACTCAGGCTGACTAAATGCTGTGAACTGCAGCAGAAATCAGCACACTGGAAGACAGTATACACATAGCGTGGAGTTTGTCTTGGTAACAAAAAAAATTTGTATCAGCTGGATAATAAATATGATCTCTTCTCCAGTATTTCTGTGGCTCGTGCAACCCTGGAACATCCAGCTACCTCAGAAATACTAACAAGCATATTAACAAGGAATTGGGATGTGTTCTGGGCTTCAAGTCTGCATGGGTTCCAGGTGGCACTATCGGTTCACTGTGCTATTGCTCCCAGTCGAATAGCTGTTATGTTGCACCTTCCATTCCTTCCCTTCTTCAAGCTGCACCTGCATCTATTTTGTGAATATTATCTCCAGCTTGCAGATAAGGTACTGAGGAATTATACTTGTTTACAGTCTGGCAAATCTGCAGCTGGATTGGGTAGTGCTTCAGGTGCTGTATGAACACTTCAGATCTTCTTTATAAAGTGTGTGAATCACAAAAATCAGGAAGACTCCATTATTGAGCCTGTTTGTAGTCTTTTCAGTGACAGGTGTATGGGAAACTGCCTTCACAATTATGTGTACAAACATTGAATTACACAAACTGATCTGTTTAAACAGAAAAAAAAACAAAACAGGTCTTGGTGAATTTTATTTCCTATAAATGACTTTTTTTTTTGGTGGTTATTCAAAAATCATTTTCACAAACAAAATAACTAAATGTCAGCATGACTGTAAGGAAACACCATGTGTAGCAGAGTGATACCATGACAGGTTTTTTGGGTAGTTTTTACATTGCAGCTTGTGTTGAACTCTGCATTCCTTGCTGTTTCTGTTGTGACTCTGACCTAAAGACCTAAGTCAACTGTACTAAACAGCACCCTGATTTTGGGAAGCCAAATGTTCAGATTGTGATTATCCAGCAAAATGTAATGCAAACCAAACTGTGTTAACTTCAGTTTGGGTTGCACAAGTAACAAGAGTAGTAAAGAAAGATGATGTGAGCCAGAGACAGCCTCAGGACCATGGAGGATTTTCCAGTGCCACTTATCTATTTGTAGCATATCCAGCTTCATTGTCACAGCTAGTGTGACCTGTTTGGCACATGACACAAGTAGGATTTCAACTGGTATCTACAGACAGATAAATCCATTTTGCACTTCATGTGGTCCTTAGGAGGCTGCACTAAGTATGCTACATTGGTCTTTGGAAGCTGGACCAAACATACTGGATGAAATTGGGCTGTGCCCTGCATAGCAGTAAAATGTGAACCTTCTAAAGTGATCAGATGTGCCAGCTAGCTCTCTGAAGAATGTAAATTTCATTCTCTATTTCAGGAACTTCAACAGCTCTTAAGATGTGTTACCGTGGTTATGGTTATCCCTTGATGCTGTTCTTGGAAGAAGGAGGTGTAGTGACAGTGTGCAAAATAAACACTCAAGAACCTGAAGACTTGTTAGACTTCGATTTCTGCAGTACGAAGGTTGTTAATAAAATTATCCTGCAGTCAGAAGGGTTACGAAAAGCATTTGCGGAACTTGATATGACCAGTGAAGTTATGCAGATTACCATGTCTCCAGATAAACCCTACTTCAGGTACCGGAAACTCTGCTTTCAACTCAAATGTTCATACTTGGCCTCTGTTGATAAAGACTGGAAGTTTTCAAGGTGGAGAAGGGGGAGCTGTTTTAGAATACTGCTTTTATTTTAAGAAGAATTGTAATGAGTAATATGTAATCTAACTAACAGTAATGAACACATTGACAACTTGGTAAATGTGACACTGTTGCAGACAGTTTAGCATTTTTAATTAAATAAACCAAAACAACCAATAGTGTTCTGTGAAACAGCTATTGAGATATTCAAGAGGACTGATTCTGATGAGTTTGAGAATTGAGGTCAGGTATTTTTGAGGTGGTGCCTTTTGTCTTCCAGGTTATCCACTTTTGGAAATGCTGGCAGTGCACATCTGGACTACTCTAAGGACTCTGATTTGATAGAAGCATTCCACTGTAACGAGACTCAGACAAACAGGTTAGGAAGTCTGTGATCAGTGCCCTCTGTGGAAGATCATGTTTTCTAAACTTTTCTTGCTTCTTGAACTTTTCTAAATGCACATGTCCCAGTTTTAAACTTTTCTTGCTGGAAAGTTTACAGAAACCTTTTTTTGTGTTACTGTATTTATTTCACTAGTACAGGCAAGGAGGGAAATACTTCCCATTTGATTCTGTGCTTGTGATCAGAAGCTAAGGAATAGCAGTGTCTGTCCGATGTCATTATCAGAAAAAGATCAAATTACCATGTTGCTAATTGTTTTTTCTATGATTCTGGTTAATTTCTATTATTTTAATTTTTCTATGGCTTTAACTGGGAGTAATGTTTCAGCTCCTTTCTGAATAACTTATTGTCTTCATATGACTTGGTTTTTTTTTCTGCTGCAGGTACAAGATTTCTTTGCTTAAACCATCTACGAAAGCACTGGCTTTGTCTTGTAAGGTGTCCGTTAGAACAGATGCTCAAGGATTTCTTTCACTGCAGTATATGATTAGGAATGAAGATGGACAGATCTGTTTTGTAGAATACTATTGTTGCCCTGATGAGAATATTACTGAAGGGATGTAGGTGTGTGGTTTTGGTGTCTGTCTGATATTTATGGTTATATAAAATAGTATATTTTTCTATAAAACTGAGTGAAAGCTGTAAAGATTGATAAACTTGATATTGTAAGTTTTTTAGCTCTTCTGTTTTTATTACCTTGCAAACATTTCTTAGCCTTAACTCAAGAAACTGAGTCTGAAAAAGCAAATAGGAGAGCTTGTTGTCTCTAGCCACTGATTCCAGCACAGATGTTGAAGTGGTGTTCATGTAATACATTGGTGCTTTTTACAGTGTTCTGCAAGAATTTTTATTTGTGTTTTCTTTTTTCTTTCTTGGCTTTGGCTTGTTCTGAGCAATTCCACAGGGGAAACTCTGAATGCTTTCTGTATTTTAGCCAGTTAACTTTCAGTGACTTAAAAATAAAACCAAATCCATCTTGAAAGAGGATGACGTTTTCAGACTGATTTCTTAACAGCAGCAGGTGGTTTCTTTCTGGCAAATGCTGACATGTTTTGCTGGTAAAGACACTAGACTCTTCATCTTAATTCTTAATATAACTCAATTCCGTGTAATTTCATCTGATACCAATTTATCCTTTTGCCTGCAGTACTGATGTTGAACTTGTAAACTAAGTTAGAAGCCAGGATTTACTTACTCATAACTGTTCTGGCAGTACTGTTGTTTTGTATCTAGTAATTCATTACACATCCACAAGAATGATGCTGCTGAAATGTTTCTGTATGTACATGTCCCAGTTCCTACGCTGCTACTCTCTAGTAATGCTGTTAAGAATCATAAGGAGGGAGAAAAGTTTCATATTTGAAATTATTTATGAAATTAGTTTACCTTCTCAGTAGACTTTTTCAGCAACAGGAGGGACTCCTAAACTGCAGTAAAGAATGTCTGCCTGTGTCCCATGGAGTGGTGTATTTGTATCGCTACTAAAAATGGACCCAAGCTCTTACTGAAAAGGGAGTGCAGTTTCTGGAGAATTTTTCTGCAGTGGCCAGCTTTGCAAAGCGATGAGGTAGGTTGTACTGGGTCAAAACTTGTGCTTCTCCTCTCACACCTTTCTGTTGCAAACAACCTACTCAAAGCAGGAGGTTTACTGAACCAGATGGGTGTCCAGCCATGTGCAGAGACTGCAGATCACACAGCAGGAGACTGAAGTCTTCCCGTCTTGCTCCCATGTGATGGCATCCAAGAGCTCAGTGATCTGTGGGTAGTTTCTACAGCTGTAGACTGTAGTCAAGTTTTGGTTTTGTCAGAAGACAGGTCCTACTTTGCACATGTGAAAACAGTATGTTCGTATGTTACCAATTGATTGCTCCACAGTCCAATAGAATCCAAGTTCTTTGGGTTTATTTAAGTTCAAATGCTCTTGTTGACCATTTTTCATCTCTTGCTTATGTCAGCAAGACTGTACTTTGCAAGTACATAGTGTCAGCAGTTCACTTTTATTGTCTTCCATGCAGATCATCCATTTATTGCAATAAATTTTACATTTGAAAAACAATCATAAATCTTTGAACTACAGAACTGATAAGGATACATAGTAATATTCTAAATTACTCTCAATTACTGTCTTTTATATTTTGAATTTTCTTTTGGCTTATTGTGTTGGTTTCTTCAGTGAAGAAAATGTGTTATGGTCTCACTGGGAGTTATAAATATATTATCCCAGACTACTGAGTGGGATAATCTCTGAGTGACAGGATAAACCAGAACACATCACTTTCTTAGTATGGTTTATTTTAAGAGTATCAGAGTTCCTTATATTGTGTTCAAGGATATTACTGTGGCTTAACATTTGTACTTTTATGTAATTGCCTACAGATGTACTATATTACATCTTAAAATAGTACTTTAAAAATTTCTCCCGAGATCTACCAACAGTGGTCATGGAAATAATATCCTAAGTAGCTAGAACACCACAAAAATACCAGAAAGTAATTGTTGTATGAGTTGTCATAATTCAGATTTTGCCCACCTGTATTCTTATAAAATGGTACGTGTAAGAATTACTTGTGTAAACTATCAGCAGTTCCTGGAGGTGAGAACTGCAACCAGCATTTTCCACCCAGGTTCAGTCAGCTGTAGTAGGTGCTGCCTGGCTGCTCTGACATCTGGGGCTCTGGTCAACCCAGATCCAGAGGTCTCAAAACTGACAAGGGACTTTTCTTCCCATTATTTTGATTTGTGCTTTTCAGAGTTAAAACTGACCTCTAGTCTTCCAGAAGGCTTCTCTTTCATTCTACCTGAAAATGACTGCCCAAGGGCCTTGGGTCCCATCAGTCTGCTAAGATACTGGAAGGCAAAATAGTGCCTCTTGCTTTTGGTCCTGACCATCTTTATGCAAGAAAAGATTAGTAGTGCTAATGTTAACCTCTTTCTTCCCAATGTTGAGAAGTTCTTTTGGCTCTTTGGATTCCACACACTGAGGCCCACCCACAGCCGTTTGGATCTGTGAAGACTGTTGAGCACAAAATTGCCCAACAGGAATTGAGTTCTAAACCTCTTTTCCAAAGTTATAATGGGAAGGAATCAGGAAAAAAATTGCATACGGATTTATAAGGAAATATGTTCCTGACTAGGTAGGTCTTCACTAAGGTTAGCAAAGCAGTTGCAAAAATTGAGATAAGCCACATGCTCTTTCCTTTAAGTGTTTTGAACATCATTTTGTAGCAGCTTGTAAACACCTAAGAATCCAGGACGTGGGTCTTACCAAAACAAGTATGTATTAATAGTAGTAGTAACACTGAACAGCGCTGTTGCTGATAGAACATTAATCTTGAACTGAACAAACATGAAATTATTTTTTAAATGGAGGTATTCCAGAGTAGAAGCTTGATGCCTTCCTGTGGAGACAGAAACTCACATGAATCTGGCTTTATTGGGAGAGGAAAGGAGAGTTGCTTAGGTATAAATGAATACCCACCAGGAATGTCAGTCCCCTCAGTGGCACAGCGCATGGCCCTCCCCATGACCACAGGGACCTGCTATCCTGCTGCGGGCTTCCAGCTGTGCAACATCTGCACAGGCACATCTGCACCTGCCCTTGCAACATCTGGCCAGCTGTGCTCTCGCCCAGCTGCTGTATGCAGCAGACAGCAAGGGCCCAGAGGAGCTATTTCTAGGAACAAAGCAGTGCAGACCTTTGTGCTTTGTTTCACTCCTCACACTGTTACTGTTTTCTAGCTGCAGGGGACGCTCAGACCAGAAGGAATGCCATGTTTAGCTCAGGGATGTTTTCTTTTTATTTGTCTGGAAAATGCAGCTTAATCCAGCTCCCTCCCTGCTCCACAGCCTCTTCCTTGGAGGTGCCTCCTGATGGGCTGCAAAGTGCTTACAGAGAAGGAAATTCATCCAGGCATTTTTGGGCTGGGCTTCCCTGTGTGCAGCTGGGTGCAGGGCTGTTGCTTTAGGACAAAGGATGCAGGAAGAGTGTGGTGGGTCCAGGCCTAACCATTACCAGACAGAGTTTTGGCGAATCCAAAAAGGAAGAGTGACCACACCAGACAGACAGTTTCCCATAGGAGCACATTTGAGTTCTGCTGCACCGATGCTTGCCTCCTGCGAGCCACTGAGCACAAAGTACCAGCTGCAGCATTGCTCTGGGCAGGGTTAAGCGCACACACTGTGATGGTGGGGGGGGGCACAGGCAGGAGATGGGCTCCAGCCCCAAGCTCCTTGTGGGGATGATTGCAATGAGATGTGCCTGTTTGTTTCCAATCTCCAGCTGCTGGTAGGAGGCCCCATTACCAACTGTCTGAGCATTTCAAGCTGTTGGAAAACGTACAGGGAAGGCCAATGCTGTGAATTTGGACAGATCAGCATGCAAGCAGGCTGTTAAAATAATAGACTGAAAAACTGGTGGTTGTGTAAATACCTGCGTTAAACTCGCCAAGTAGGAGCCTGTGTCAGGGCAGCCAAAGGTTCATAAACAGTGACAGATCTGTTGCCATAAAATGCCTCAGAAAAGACAAGTTGTGTCATAAAACAGGCCCTCCTGAAGCCACTGGTGGGACTGGGGTCTGGCATCTGCACGACTGACAGCACAAACCTCTGCTGCTTGTACAAAAGGATAAACGCAACCATTGCGGAGCCTGATGTTGGTGACACACCACCCCAGGATCCCATCACTGGGTCCAATGAGACACAGAACATTATTTCTCCTAACAGACACTTTGTCACACACTCCTGTAACCTAGGGAACCCAATGCACACGGCTTTCTCACCAGCAAAAGGTAGGACTATTCTGTAGCTACAAAAAATGGATCTCAGGCTTCCTCAAATAAGTAGAAACTTATTAAATCACAGATTTTAATTCACTTCAGCTGCAGTTCACCACTGTATATCATTCCAATCCAGAGGGTTTACGGAAATGACTGTTAACATGAGGAGAGTTAATCTGTTACTGCCCTGAGAAGAACATGGACATAAAACCAAAATAAAGTATGGTTATATGCTGTACTGAGCATCTCTGTTATTTCCAAAAGGATGAGTGCAGGACCCAAACAGAAGAGGAGGAGGAGGCAGGCATGAAGAAAAGCATTTGGAAACTTCACTTCTGTGAAATGTTTTGCTGAGAGTTGGCTTGCACCCATGAGCACCTCCAGTGACCCGTGTTTGCAGAACTAGTGCTGCTTTAGATGAAGGTTTCCAGGTACTTGAACTTGTGGCATGACAGTTTTAGTGCTCCCTGTGGCAGACAGAAACCACAGTGAATAGCGGACACAAACCACTGATCTGTCCTAAGAGCCTCCAACCCGTTCCTGTTTGGTTGAAGAAACTTGCTGGGTTATGTCTGCGCCTGCAGGACATGTTTTTGGTTACACCACGTCTGCTGTGCTGCACCCACCTCCTCCAGGAACTTTTCCATGAGTTTATCCTACATGCAGCACCATGACTGTGCCGCTGCTTTGCAGCCTGTGTCCAGAGACCTCCCATAGCAGCAGGCCCCCGCTCAAAGGACAGCCAGAGCCAGGAGAGGCTGCCTCTGCTCCAGGACCTTCCACATGCTGGGAAGCCTGGCCACACTGCCTGAGACAGCCTTTCCTTCCCGCAGCACATGGGTTCCTGTCATGTTTAAGGGCAGATTGCTCCAGCCTTCTGTGTCTGCCTTTTGTTTCGGTGATGGCTGGCATCAGCATGGAGAAAGCCCCCGAGTGCTTTCATAGAACCCTAGAATAGGTTGGGTTACAAGGGATCTTCAAAGGTCGCCTTGTCCAACCCACTGCAATGAGCATGTCCAACCAGTTGTCTTGGTTGGCCCAATGCAAGCCCAGGCCTCCCCTGGGGCAAAAACTCACCCCTGCTCCATCCACCACTCTCCTCCTGTGGCCCACTTGGTCCTCCAGCCTCTGGTTTTCGTCCTCCTTCCTGCACGCTCCAGGCTGGTACCCCACACTGCCAAAGGCCCCCAGAGAGCAGCTCTTACAGTCTAAACACAGCAGGCGTATAGCAATGGTAATTTAGCTCTGAAACATTCGTAGCAGAGAAATCAGACCCCACCTCTCTCCTTCCCCAAGCCAGCCAGCGCTCAGGAAAACACACACCATGAAGTGGCCTTTAAAACTAAATCACAGCTCCACATAGCAATGCAGCACCTGACAAGATTCTAGCCAGCATTTCCTCTATCCTCCTCTTGGTTGCTCCTCCTAGGGCACTGTGTTGTGCTTTACTGCAGCACACTGCAGTGTGGCCTTCCCTTGGCTTTTGCTGTCTTGTGCTGACATGTAGCACATATTGCCATTTAGTTGGCCTGAGGAGTGCTGGGGAATGGAAGCCAGCAGACTTTTCTGCCATCACTGAGCCCCGTGCTCAGCCAGCAAAAGGGAACATTAGCTTTTCACCTTGTGCCCCTGCCGGTAAGTTACCCGAATAAACCATCTGGCCACTGTTTCTTTTACCCTCAATCTCCTGTTCCTCTGAAAAGCCAGCCTCAGGGGAATGACACACACTGATGCTCTCCACAAACAGGACGCAAAACATACCAAAACCAGCTACAGAGGGACCAATGACCACTTTTTTTTTGCTGGATAAGGAACCTGTGAGCAGGAAATAGCCATGAGTCACAGAGGGAGTATGCATACACTTTGATGAGGAAAGGAACAAGATGATGCTTAGGAAGCACTTCCTCACGAATGTGGCAACAACCAGCTTTGGAAGTAAAATGCAGGACTGTCACAGGTCTGCCCCTTAAAAAACAAAATCCATTATGCAACACAGCGGGATCATGGGTATCCTCATGGAAAACAAACAGCAGTTCAGATAGGAGATAGTAGGCAGCAGACCCATTGCTCATAATGGCACAAAAGCCATCAAAGCAGCTATGATCTTTCCTGCTAGGTGATCTCACCATGAACAGATTCTGCATACCAGTTTGTCAACAGCCTTCTTCAGAGGAAACCCAGTGCTGAGTAGCTTGCAAGAGGCTGAAGAGCCACTTGAGTCCAGGATGTAACAAAGCAAGGTGCAGTTCCTGCCATTTGTGTGTTCTGCCTTTCAGACAGGGTGATAATATTAGCAAATAAGTTACTGAAAAACCAGTTTCTCAAATATAACTCAGGAGAGATGATAAAAGGCAACAGGGCTGACTGTGTAACTACTGCTAGATTTAAAGAGAAGCAAACATATCCATTTATCCATATGCATTACACATACACATACTTTCACTGTAGCTCTGTGTGAAGTGCTATCTGATAGAGAAAGGCAGCTTTGAAAGACAGCACCAGTCTGTGCTACTGCTCTAAGATAGTTTTAAACTTAGCAGGAATGCACCCAGTGGCGAATGAAAAACCTGCGCTACCTCTAGCAGGATGTCCACATGAGAAATGGCTCTGAACTTACCAAACAGACAGAAGGCATAATGTGCAAAACTGGATGCACAGGGTTTGGGGTGGATTTGGTTCTAAGGACAGAAAAAGGTAAGTCATTACTCAAGTTGCAGTTTCAGGGAGAAAATCATGTTTCATCTGACAGCTACCTAAACACGAGACCCAGAACATATTTGTGCTATAACAGTGCAGTGAGATATTCCCCAATACAAAAAGTAAATGAACACACAAAAAGAAGATGAAAAAAAATGGAAATAGTTTATTTGCTGCATAAGGAAACTTCTTGCAAATTACATATAAAGAAACCTGCTAGGCTGTAGTATATAATTTTCAATATTCCACAAAGATAATTGTAATAAATATACAAACCGAAACAAAGTCGAAGACTAAATCCATCAGCAAACCTACAAAATGGTTCATCAAGTTTTATACTTTGCAGCATTAGCATGCATGAAATATTGTTGTTCATTTTGAAGTGCTGCAGCAAAATTCTTTTCACATTTCTTTGGAGCATTTTCAAAACCATCTAACTACAAAATACTGTTAAAAATTAGCAGGCGTGAGTTAAACCACCCAAGGAAAGTAACACCAAGGTGCAACTGATGCAAAGGTGTGATTTTTCTTTTTGCTTTTAAAAACCCATTTTAGTTTTGCCAGGGTTAGGAATTATCTGGTATAAGTGCACTATGAATACAGCCAGCATGAGGCACTGCTGACTCTTTGTCATATTACAACTCTATATAAACTTCATTGATTATATAGCTCTGGAAGATTTCTCTATTAGAGACACATCCACTAAGAGGAATAATAAAAATACCATACTGAAGCTGCATGTGAGTTAGAATGGTTGTACCCTCAAGTGCAGTGTGTGCTTAAGAGCACTTTTCCATGGTTTCTTATTATACCACATCAGGCATTTTTATTTGACATGAAATTCAAAAGTGCTGACAAAGGCTTTACTGATGCCCTTGGCCCCTAGAAACAACATGCAGAAATTTTTGACACCATTTGCTGTTCTATACCTATTATTTCTACATCTTTTCAAACAGGAGGCTGAACGGCATTTGACACTTCACTGCTCTGGACCACACTGACAGACAGGTCTATTATTTCATACAGATCTTTTACGAACTGAAAACACTTCACTATGCTTCAGTATTAGTGAATACTTGGGGATATAAGAAGAAACTCTACAACACGATTACCTAAAAATATTTGTTAATAAGCTTAATGCAAACATTATGTAGAAAAAATGGTTTAGTTACAAAAAAAAAAATCATTATAGGGCCAATAAAAATATACTGAAGAGAAGATCTTTACAAAAGTGAGGTTAGGAAGTATGAGGCATTGACATTCACTGTAAACATCCTGTGTTCATTAGAATCCCTTGTCTAAAGTGTATGTTCTGGTTTTGTTCCTGAGCTTCATGGCCAGCACTTGCATAGATAGCTAAACCTATCATAAAGGGTTGTTCATACAGGCATTTCTGTACTACTTTGTACAGAACTTCCTTAAACTAATGATTTTTCCTTTTTGAAATAGTTTCACTCCACTACCAGGCAGTTCAAGGAAACTATGAAGCATGGATTAATTTCTGTGCACTTAGTGCACTGGATGCGTTGGGACACCTGCCTTATGGTGTGTTAATCTTAAATAATATTACATAAAGAAGTATAGCTGTTTGATGTTCTGGCGTAGCATAAATACCTCTGTTCTGCCAAAGACTGCATATGGCAAAAAGTCAGGAATCCGAGTGCTACAACATCAAACAACCAAGTTAATCCCCAATAACAAGATGCAGCTTATAAACAGTACAGAAGACCTTATAGAGAATTTCACCTTTACCCAGGCAACACGAATGCTTTCCTCAAGATTAACCTTCCTCTATTGGAGGAAGCTAGAAAGTACTTTCAGGGTAAGCATGACATGGAGTGGCCCAAGTAGAAAGTCTGAAGCACATACTTGTATTTTGGATATGAAAAGCAGGCATGTGCTTAAGTTACTGCACACATGAACACATATAGGAAGTGGTAGAGACAGACAAAAAATCCCCCTCAGAAACAGCACAATAATACGAAAGCAGCAAATTGCCAATTTAAAATCTTGTGTTAAGGCAAATCTAGATAAACACCCATAACAGGATTAATAAACAATGGGAGTTTTCCTAGGGTTTTTGTTTACTTTTTCTGTGACTGGCTTTTACACATAGACAAAATTTGTTTCAGCACTTTCTGGACATCTTCATCCATTTGACCCTACACAAGGGGAAAAAGAAAAAAAGAATTCAAGCATCTCTCTATTCATCAAGAAGATTTACAAACTATTTTTGAGGTTTGTAAATTAATTAGATCAATTTCCCAAAAGGAATCAGTGTTAAATTTGTGCTTAAACAGGATGTCAAACATGCAGTTTTTACCAGATCTGCAGAAGAAGCATCTTTCATTGAAATACCAACACTGTGTAACTGACAATATGCACCCTTACCTGCACAGCATAGAGAAGATGCATCCTGTAAACTGAGACAATTTCCTGATGCTGTTTCTTTGTTTCCTATAAAACAGCAGAAAGTCACAAAGCATTCACAGCTGTTGAATTCAGAACTTCCCTATTAAATTTAGACAGCTCTGGGGCACTACAAACCATAGTCTTATGCATGCATGGAAAACCAGCTCAGAAGTACTGTACCACTAGCCATCCAAAATGTAACTTGCATCAAAGCGTGGCCCACAGAAACACTAATTTTGCCCATCCCAGTAGGAAAGTGGGTGAGATGTCATCAGTTGTTGAGAACCACTGAGCTGCAAACATGTGGAAGAAGCACATATTCCTGAGCTTCTCATCAACCAGAATTGAAGAGAACCAACAAAATTGACACATCAATCTCCAGCTGCAACTAAGCCCGAAGTCAATGACCCATCTGTCAGCTAATGCCTTCCTAGGGAAGAGGAAGTGCTTACAGAGGTCTTAACCCATGAAATCCTCAGTTAATTACTCTACAATCAAACAAGGATCACCCATCTTCTTTTCCATGACCAGATACTGCCAGATCCCAGAAGCCATCTTTCCAAATATATGTGAAACTGCTAGGAAAGCTAGCCTACAGGAAGGAAAGAATGCTTCTGTCCTGTGTTAAACCCTGACCACTTTCCTGATATGTTGTGTATCTTTGCATCTTATACTACTTTTCTGATCCTTAAGCAGTGGTAGATAAGGGGTCCTTTTGGACTTGGTGGACTGAGATAAGAAACAGTGTAGGCCTTTACACTGACAGGATGCACTGCTTAACTGTCTGCCTGCTTACGCCTCCTCAGTGCAAGGGAATTTTTCTGACCTGTATGCATATTGGCTTCTCCTTCTCTCTGCTGGGAAGGTAGGAAAGCTGACACCAGGCGAGCCACGTGGCATGTCAGGCTGGGAATTCTCCTTTCAGAGTCATTTCAGAGCTCTTAACAAAGGCCTCGGTTGAGTACTACCTTCTTTTCACCCTCAGCAGCGAACTTTAGGGCTCCCTGGGAGAGGCAAGCTCTCCCAAGCTTCTGTTTTGCTCTCAATAGCAATTATGACTCAGCCCAGCTTAGAAGACTGGACCTTCCATGCAAAACCAAATACAATTAAAGACAAATCTTTAAGGAGTATTTCAGATAATAAACTGTGCTTCCCTATAAGAAGATGGATTTGCTTGATTTGAAGCTTCATGCCTTCAGTGACTACTTTCTCCCAGAAAACCAAACTTATTTTAGTTTAAAAACCCACAGATTTCAGCTGATGAAAGTTTTTGAGAAAATGCACAGATCTACTCCACATCTGCCGTATTTTTCTCAAATCAGGGTCCCAGCAACAGGTCTAGGTCACTACATTCCACTACAAGTACACAAATTTGGCCTCACTGTTAATCTGAGGAGGTGTATTGGGGAAAACAGCTTCAGTTACGACTATATCTAAAGAGCAATTTGTGATTTGCAGATTCCTAGATGTATCAGACAAACAGAGAAATTATAGTATTTATGGATGAAAATCCCTTTCCTTGTGCTCTCATTTTAAACGAGGCAGAGTGAAGAATGGCACACGCATCTTCAGAACTGGGAATAATGGTGGGCTTACAAATCATTACACTTACCGCCAGTTGGTTTTGCAACTGCTTCACTTGTTGTTGCAATGCCTCCAGCTGCTGGCTTTGTCTTTTGGGGGTACTGGTTGAGTAGGAAAGCTGAGAAAGGCTGTTCAACGCTTCTTTCAATTTGCTAATTTCCTTTGACATTTCATTGATCTAGGGAGACAAAAAACAGCTTTTCATGAGAAGCTGCAAGGTATACTGTATATTCTTGTGGGTCTCATCTTGGGGCTGTGACTCACATTTAAGGCGTGGGGGAAAACACGATGTTAAGTAAACTCGATGGGCAGAGACATCATGTAAGCAAAAGGTTACAGTGCTTCCCTAACTCACCTCCTAGCCCAGACAGGCTGGGAAAGTTGGGGCTGTTCAGTCTGGAGAAGAGAAGGCTGTGTGGAGACCTCATAACAGCCTTCCAGTGTCTGAAGGGGGCCTATAAGGATGCTGGAGAGGGACTCTTCATTAGGGACTATAGTGACAGGACAAGGGGTAATGGGTTTAAGCTTGAACAGGGGAAGTTCAGGTTAGATACAAGGAAGAAGTTCTTTACTGTAAGGGTGGTGAGGCACTGGAATGGGCTGCCAAAAGAAGCTGTGAATGCTCCATCCCTGGCAGTGTTAAAGGCCTGGTTGGAAAGAGCCTTGGCCAACATGGTCTTGTGTGATGCATCCCTGCCCATGGCATGGGGTTGGAACAAGGCAATCTTAAAGTCCTTTCTAACACAAACCATTCTGTGATTCTATGAAAATGCATTTCTTGCTCTGAAAGCCAGCAATATTTACAAACATGGACTGCATTTATCACCTTTACAAATACTGCTGCTGAACACAAGACAGAAACCAGCCCAAAATAGACCAGCTATTCACAGCTAGCAAAATACATAGCTTTTCATAAAGAAATTTGCAGTAAGAGATATGGTAGCTGCAGAAGAAAAACAGTGAAGTAACGTTAAGGTTGAGATCATTTAGTAGAATCAGAATAGTGAATTTTTGTTCATTTCTGATCTTTTGTTTTCTTGTCTCCTTTGAAATCTCTTCCTGCTGTAAATCCCACCTCTTTGACTTCAGCTGCCTGAATAGTGTGAACCCAACCTAAGCAGAACTCCAAATAGATAAATTGAAACACCATTCATATCTCCACAGCAGAGGGAAGCCAACTGTAGAGTTAAACCTGTTGAAAACCTCTTTGACTTTGATATCCGAATTTTTAGATGGCAAATGCACTCAAAAGTTACTCCACTCTATGACTTTTGACAGAGTATTGTCTATTAGGTCGCTCATGCACCATCCAACAAGTTTTGAAGTCTGAACTCAAGTAACTACCCATGGTGCAGTGAATCACTAACCTTTTTATCTTTATCCTCTTCTAGTTTTGATGAGCTTTCAGAACACCTTTTCATTTGAAGAAGATCTTCTTGAGCTTGATGATACCTTTGCTGTAGATCAGCCACCTCCCGATTCTTTGCTTCAAGCAGAGTATGCATACCTTCTTTCTCTTCTTTCAAGTGCGAAACTTCATTTCTCAGTTGCATGGCATCTAAGTACACCTTTTCCTTCTCTTGGATTACATCCTTCAGTTTGGATGACAAAACACTAACTTCACGCCCTAGTGATGACTGGAGCTTTTCATACGTAGCCTTGGGTACCATTGCTTCATTTATTGCAGCCTTTTCTTCCAGTAATTCCTTCTGTAAGTTTCTTACTTCCCTTTCCTTGTTGGTAAGCAGCCCTTTGAGCTCATTTATTTCTTCCTCCATTTCCTTCAGAGTGTTTCCGAGTGTATTCATCACCTGCTGGTGCTCAGTAATGGGCAATGAGTTTTGTTTCTGGGCATCTAACAGTTGCTTTAGTTCTTCTGCTTCATCTAATGCTTTTGTGTACTGGGATTTCATTTCTGATAATTCATTCTCTGCTTTGTGTTTCAGAGAACTTGTTACTTGCATCAGTTTCTCATGTTCTTCTCTAGGAATGTAGTCCAAAGCTATATCATCTGGAGTTTTTCTCTTCCTATAGCCTTCAAGCTCTGTTTGTGCTTCTTTGTACAAGTGAGATAATTCACTAAGTTGTCTATTCAGCTCATCTATCATTCTGTGCATCACATCTTTCGTTTCTGCAGCTTCAGCACTAGATTCCAACTGTGTCTGATTTTTCAGCTTGTCCTGTAGCCTTTTAATTTCCTCTTGCCCTTCTTTGTACCTCTCAATCAACAACGCTTTCTCCTGATTAATGTTATCAATAACTGAACAATAAGACATTTTCATTTCCTCACACTCTTCCACAGACAATTTGTTTCCCACATTCTGCTCTCTTTCTTCAAACTTTTTCTGTAGCTCTCTCACTTTCTCTTTTTGCCTTTCACCTTCCTCCAACGCTCTCTTCAATTCTTGCTTAAGCATTTCAACTTCTTCGCATGTAACCTTTAACCTACTCATATCAGAGCTGGTTTCTTCACTTTCAAAGGAAACAAGACCCAGCTTCATTTGCCTTTGTACATTCAAACCCTCTTTCACAGCTTCCTCATACCTGTTTTGGGTTTCTTGGAACTTCAGGTTAAGATCAGAACCATTTTCTGAAATGTTTGTGCTATTTAAATTCTCTGTTTCTGGGACTCTAGGTGGGACCTGAGCTTCAGTCTGCTTTCTTTTGTCTTCAGAATTTTCTAATTTCCTCTGCACATCCTTTAAGTCTTCCTGGAGGTACTTCGTTTTTACCTCACTGGGGCTTGTCAACTTTTCTTGAGTTTGGGTAGCATTTAATGTAGACTTAAGCTCCTGAACCGAGAACTCATTTTGTCTAACTGCTGTTTGTTCAAACTCTGTTTGGGCTGGATGATAAGATTCTACAGTTGAATCCACCTCTTTAGGTGTTCTTTCCTATGTAAAAAAGAAACCCAAACAATGGCACACTGAAAGCGAGTACATGATTATATTTTTTTAGAACAGAGTAAGCGAGGAAATGTTGCCACATCCTCCAGAGACAGACAATTAAAGCACCATGGAAGAAAGTTTTAGAAAAATTCAAAGCCCAGCTGCTCCCGTTTAGTCATCTACAGCAAGAGAAGGCAGCAAGTGCCAAGCTCCTCTGAAAGTCTGGGCTGATCTCCATAAGCTAATAATCAAAGCTATGCAAATTAAAACTCTGCTAACACAACTGTTAACAACATCTTTTAGAATGTGGTTATCATAATAAACAAAGTTATTCAGTAATTTATGGGAAAAGTGAGATGATCAAAACACTGACTTAATCCCTTGGGGCAGAGCGTTTCCATGATCTTACCATCAACAAGCTCGTTAAATTATCTTCACAGTACATCTCTTTAAAAATGGTAAGCAGCTCTTTGTTCTACTAGCAGATTAAAGAGAGCACTAGAACAGCACAAAAATAAGCCACCTGTAACTTGTCCTGCAGCTCCTTATTGTGCAATGTCAAAGAAGCAATTTTTGCTTGCATCAACAGAAGTAGATCTTGCTGGTCAGCTTCAGAACTCACATCCAGTAAACTATCAGCACCTTTGGAGAATAAAAACAAAAGATTAAAGAACTTTAAAAAAGCTGGAATACCAGCTAGTTATTCTAAGCTTTCAGATTGAACAGTGTGCTCCCATGATGACTGAGTGTAGCAAACTGAGCAAGCAAACTGTTCCTAGAAACTCTCCCCAGCAATGTGTTAGATCACCCTACAGAAGCAGGAGGTTCTGGTGGGCAGCTGGCAGTGAAATGACAAAACATTACTCTGAGTACTTACCGTGTTTCTGCTTCTAAGTGGAAGGGCACACAGGAATTCTGACTAGATTGCAACATTTCACACCATCTGAAACACCTCACCAAAAATAAAAATAAGGATGAAGTGTTATTGTGTACCTGTTCTGCTGTCACTCAGTCTCTCTTTATTATCTCGATTCAAGGAGCTGAATTCTTCCTGTTGAGACACCAAAAGAGAAAGCTTTCACAAAAAGCAGATATAAAGTTGGACAGTTCACCAAAGAGAAGTATAAACAGTATAGATCTTGATGGATAAAGCCCACCAGAGTGAATTTCTCTTACTTCTGGGGTCTTGTTTAATAGTAGCAGGTGACCAATATTTCAAAATCTGCTAAAGCCATTCAAGTTCTATTGCCCAATTCGCCTTCAATATTAAAGAAATATGGGTAACTATCCCATAGATAGTTAGGAAAGATGCAGCCTCTGTGATAAATAATAGCAGTATATTGTCATGTATTAAAAGAAAACAAAAACTTCACTACCATAAGGTGAAGATCAGATAGAACACAACCAACCACTTCCCTGATATCTTTTGGTGAAAGGGGCTCTACTTTTTGCACTGCACAATGCCATGCACTTTGCTGATATTACCTGATGAGCTCTCACAGCATTAATACTTATTTTCATAACCATATTCCTAACTTACTCAATAAACATTAAAGTAATCCTCATTTGCTTTATAAATGACATTGAGGTAGTTTTGGACTCCTTTTTGTTCCTAAAACTCAGCTAATTAATTCACAGGAGACTGTACATCAAAATAGGTTATTAAGCAAAATGGATCATTAAGACACTATACCTTCTTTTCCTAAGCTTCATAAGAACAGAAAACTAATACCTTGCACACTTGATCAGCAAAGAAAGCCTGCCCTTTTCCAGTCATGGGAGTTGATGTCGATGAGTGTGGAGAGGACAAATCACTAAGCTGCAAAACATTTTATATAAATAAATATGTATATATACATGTACATGTAACTACCTCTGTAATGTGCCCATACATACACCCACATTAAAGTGTACTTTTCCCTGCTCTAACTTAAGTCAGTTTCAAAAAGCAGATCATATTTTTCAGTGCTTTCCTGAGTCAGTATTACATATACAGTGTAAGCGCTATACAGGTATATTAAACCTAACTATTAAGCTGCATTTTTATACTATATATTTTATGTATGTTTTATACTTTAGATGGAAGAAACAATTGTACAGTAAAATTTGTACAGTTGTATCTTAGATCATGCTGCATTTCAAGCAATTTTACTTAGTTAACCTAACTGACATGTGTCATGTGTCTCATGTTGTCACATGTGTCATGTGTTTTCATGGTGTCATCCTAATTTCAGGAAAAGAACTCTTGGTGAGATAAACACATAAAATAACAGTGACAGAGCAAATCCAGCCCACATCATTCACACCATGTTCAAAACCCTTTTCATCCCTTAAAAGCATCTCAAAATCGATCTTTTCTTTACCTGAATAGGACTGATAGGAGGAGGTGGGGCTTTGCGTTTTTTTGGAGTTCCACTTCTTTCTGAACTTAATTTAGAGCCTTGATCATGCTGAAGGTTTCACCAGCCAGAAAAGGTAGGTTTGTTAGTTTGGTTAGTAAAGTCCCAGCAAGTTGTTTTGTTTGTAAAATAAAAAGTAAAAAAAAATCCCACATTAATACCAACTTTTGCAGCTCATGCAATGCCTCATTTTTTTTCTATGTAAAGACCACATGTCTATTAACACAAAGATATTAAACATGCCTGACAATAAGAACCTGCGCCCTTGTAATCCATGCTTCAGTGAAAACAAACAAGATTTAGTGAAAAAGCAGCAGCTGGCAATAGGCTTAGCACCAGTGATTTTAAAGACTTCCATTCATACATAGTCCAGTCATGCAATTCTTAACAGCTACCATCTTTCCTCTCCACCAGCTTCTGCCTGAGCTCCCTGAAAAACCCATGGCTCCACTCAGAGAAAGAATGAATCAATGCAATGCACCCTTATCCACTTCCCAGCCACCAGCAGGTCTACTTGCACTCCAAGATATGATACTAAATAGAAAATTAAAGAAATTAATTTAATTGTCTAAATCTTCTAGAATTCTCACGGGGGTGGTTCTCCAGTAAGATGTAACCAGGGATAACCCTTCAATTGCATGTTTTAGAAATAGGTAACTTTTCTAGATCATCTTCTCTACAGTTTAAACAGAATGGGAGCCCCAAAAGCAAAACTCCTACATCACACACACACAAAAAGTGGCATATCTTTTGCTGTCATGCATACGCACATACACAATGTCCTCCTCCCTTCCTTGTCTTACTGAGGTGCTGGCTGCTGTTACAGAGAAAAGCTAAATCTAAAAATGGTTTTTCTGAAACATTAAACAAGCAACAAAAATCTTCCATATTACAGAGCAGCCAGTGGCAGCACACCTCACAGTGACTTACTACTTGCACTTACTACTAGAAACACTTACTACTAGTGATTGACTGCTTCTAGTCAATTACTGTTTTTTCTTAAATTACAAGGCAACATTTTGTATTTTTAAAACCAAGAGGACAAATACCTGCTTTGCTCTTGTTGGTGACTTTGTATCTGTGAAGCAGAAAAGAAGTGTCATTAAGAACAGCTTTGAAGAAAAAGTTTCTTGTCATTCCCTAACCCATCTCTCAGCTCACTCTTCCAACACCATAAATACTTTGGTTTCTGAATTCCTGTCTGAAATCTGAGAAATATACTTTTAATTTCTGAATTCCATTTGAACCATGTAGTTTCTCTACTGTTTTTTGAGGTTTTGTGCCGAGATAAAATTTGAAGGATTGTGACAATTCTTATGCTCCTATATCCTCACACCATTCTTGAACATCAGCTTCCTACTTCAGAGATCCATCAATTTGACCACAAAACCCTCTGTTTGCATTAATTCCTTCTCCAACTGCTCTACTGAGGAGCTCTATGTTACTCTTTTACATAATAAAAAAGGATCTATTCCAATTTGTATGCAAGACTTTATGATGCTGCTACATCAGCTTACCTTTTCTTTCTCCAAAATACCTTTTCTGCCCTGCTTAGTGCTTTATCCCATGCTAAATATTACAGTCTATGGCAAAGATCACATTTTCCTGCTTTTGGGAAGCCTCAGACAGGTATCTTTGCAGATGTTTTTTGAAACTTTTCAAGCTACCTTCTGAAGCAAATTTGTGCATTGGTAAACACACATGTAGACAGTTCAAGAAGTGACAAACTGCAGGTCTGCATCTCTTACATACCCACATCCTGAGATAACTTTGATGACAGGAGGTTCTGTATCCCTGTATTCTCGGAGACCTTGGAGTAATGCAAGACATTATGTCCAAAGACATCTACTAAACTGACATCTGCACCTTTCTTAAGCAAGGCTTCCACCATGTTAAGGCTACCAGTTTCACAAGCCATCATTAAAGCAGTTCTGGATAAAACAGACAAAACAGACACACAGAGTAAGTGTCAAGACTGTACTTTTCAAGCAGCAGCTCATTGTTTTTTTAGGAAAAGAAGGGTGACAGTTATTGTGCAATAAGGCCCAAGATTTTATCAAAGGGTACTGACACGTACATGTTACTGTTTTTTCTCCTTACGAACACTGGCCTACCTGTCCCTCCTCTTCCCCACACTCCCCAGCAGGACTTTCTGCAGAGACCTGGCATGCTTTGCACAGGTCTCCAAACATGTCTAAAAATGGGTTCCTGAGGCTAAGAGGAGTCTTCTACATAGAAATGGCTGCAGGATAAAGTCAGGCTATCAAATGCCACTGACACACTCTAATTACAGCTCTGCAAGTGGTGGCACATGAAAGCATTTATTTCATTGCTGCTGTCGTTCACATGCTGCTTTTAAGACAAAACAGTCAAACAGATTTCAACCAAAAAGCAAAACAAACCTCGAACCCTGATCTAATCAGGGTTTTAAAAAAGGCCCATTAAAGCACCAGCAGATCCCCTCTCCAACGCAGGATAGCTGGACAGTGCCAGATCCTACTGTAAGGGTAGCATACAGAAGGAGTGTTATTCTAAGAGTCTGTATCTCAGTTACTTGAAGGGGTTACATGAGATGTACAGAATAATTACATACACACAGAAAGACACACCTTTCAAGCACAATCTAATACTGCTTTCCTGCTCGGGCATAACTCTCCCTTCTCAGTATGAAAGCATGCCTTAATAGGCTGGCCAAGTTTACTGGCAAACACATTCCACAGTGAAGACATGAAACTGAAAAGTTACTACAGTGATAATATTTAATAGATATTAAGACAATTATTTGACTGATCAATTAAACATACTCCCCATAGTGGGTGAGACCTGGAGAAGCAATGGCTGTTGCAGCACTGTGCTAAAATGTGGTGCCAACTGGCAACTTGGCCAACACTTCCAGAGTCACAGGGATGATTTTAGATTACCAAAAAAACTCACTTAGTCTGCACAAGATATGAAATCTGAGATGCCATTTTCAAAGGTTATCCCCTTCCTTTCCCACAAGGCTTCACCTTTTTCCAGTAAAAACTTCACCACTTTTGTGAACATGAGATACAAGAGTAGTCACTCTCCTTATCAGGAGGAAAGCAAGAAGTAAAATGGTATATTCCATGTTATATTGTTTTCTTGCCTCTATACACAGTACTTTCTTAAAAGAGAAAATACAAAAATGCAAGTCTGTCCTACCTATGACAGAAACATCTTCATCTAATTAAACTAGAAACTCTTAACACTGTCCATTGACCAAACAGTAGGAGAGTGAGGGGAAGCAGAGGTCCCAGAGTGGGCAGCACCTCAGGTTCAAAGCAGCGATGACAAAGGGGTTTTCGTTAGACAATTGAAAACAAAGAGTGCACTGATAAAGTTTGGACTGATAGAAAACAATTTGGGGTGCAGTCTTATCCTCCCAGGTGCTGCTGAAGAACAGTATGCACATTATGTCACATACAGTAATCAAGACTCCTATCAGCTCTAAGTGCCAAGCCTTCTCAGCATCCTGCTTTATCTTTACGGTTTAACCAACTGGTCATAAAATAGTCCCTAATTTTTAAATCTTCATCAGTATCATCAAAACAAATGTGTTTTTCACTACAAGGATTTTCCTTTTTAAAATGTTTTCTGACACACATATCCTATATAGTAATGCAGCAAATCTCTAAATGGCACTTTCTAAAACAACAGTATCTCCACTAAATAGCTTTGCTGTGTTTTTCTTTTGCTGCTGTGGCAGCATTATGGTGGAAAAGAGAACTCTCCACAGATGTTGTGCCAAGTAACAGTTTTAGGATTTAAGTTGCAGAAACTAAGTCATGACAAGAAGAGAGCAGCATTTAAAACTAGGACATGTACAAAGTGATTTAAGTGCTATGTGGGTAAAGTGTGTAAGTGCCATGAATCAGATTCTTGTAGGAATTAGTTACAAATGGGATTTACTGCTATGGGAGCCCGAGGGAAATCTTACATGCACATTAGTTTTACAGTTGCATAGTTTCACCTTTTCCTTTAGGCAGAATTCTGTAAGCTTTCTCAACAATCAGGATACGCTCTAAAGTACAGGAGGCATTATTTCACTATTTTGGTGAATATATATTTCACTATTTTGGTGTATATCTATTTCACTATATATGTTTTCACTGAACAACTACTTTGGGAAGAATTTGAGAAGAAAGATTCATTTGACAGTCAGCCTTGGTGAAGAATTAACATGTGAACCTGCTGTACCTTCCATTTTTATCCCTGGTGTTGATATCTGCTCCATGATCCAGAAGGTGTTTGCAGACTTCTGTATGACCATTTTGTACCGCAAGCAGCAGAGGTATGTTCCCATCCTAGGAATGCATTTAAAGAAACTATGAACAATAATCTATCCACCTACAAATATTATTCTGAGATTTCAAGGTCAGTCATGAGCTTCACTTCTGTATAACACAAACAAGATGCTATCAGTACCTTTTTCTGATGTATCATAAATGAAGCAGGGTTTACTTTAATTCCTTTCTTGATCACTGGGGATGCAAAGCATCAGGAGAACAGTAGAAATGCTTTCTGCTGTTTGCTTAATGCTATGACATGATTTTGGAACTTCAAGTAGCGTCACAACAAAAACGGTCATTTTAACTAAGTACAAGACAAAGTACTTAATTTCATACACAGAATAACTTAGTTGGAAGATGCTTTTAGAGGTTGTTATGGTTTAAACCCCGATGGTAAGTCAGAACAATGCAGCCACTCAGTCACTCTCTCGTTCTTCCCCCTGACTCCCAGAGGCATGGAGAAGACAACCCTACCTCTGCTATGGCAAACTGCCGAAGGAACTTCCTCAACAACAGAAATCCAAGAAGAAATATAAGCAGAGTATTGCTCTGAACAGCTGCACCTGAGATTGATTGGAGTGGACGGTGGTAAAAGTTCTTAAGTATCTGAAGCACACAATGGAAGAAAAGGTACGTACCAAATCTTTGATGTTAATTGGACATTTCTGTTCACACAGAAGTTGAACTGCCTGGAGACAACCACATGAAGCTAGAAAGAATAAAGATGACAAGCATGAAAGGAAGAAAAGACTGAAAGGATGAACAGCAAGTTGCATGCAGAAATAAAACCGATATCCATGGCCCAAATTAGCATGAGAAGACATAACCTTTGAAAACTGAAATAAAAATCAATCTAATTTTAAGTATTCCAGTGGCTATGCACTTGCAAGTGTGCTTGTTAAGCTTGACAACTGTAATTAACTGAAATTCAGTATTTGCACTGTTTTTAAAAAAACCTTGAAATCTGTAAACAGTCAGATGGAGCCACTATATTCAGGTTACTAGAATCTAAAATGCTCCACCAGGCTGAAGAGCTAGGAATATGAAGCATGACAAAACAAATAGTACAAGCTTTCAACAAAGAAGTTACCTGCATAATGTAAAGCTGTTTTTCCAGAATTGTCAGTGCTGTCCGCTGGACATTTACTCTGAACAGTTCAATGATAAGAAATAAAAAAAAAGGCAATTAGAGAAACACCAAGAAAATAAAAAATGTTGATGCTAAGGACAGAGTGCAGAACATCTCTGAGAACGGTTTTATTGGCTACTCCAGAAAAGAATATCGAAGAAAGGTACAGCTTTCCTCTCTACCAATCTGGTCTTTCTTTTCTTGGTATCATCTTACACTGAAAGCATTTAGTCTTGCATTATTTCTGTTGAAGGCAACAAGGCTTCATTTGCATTTGTAAAACTAAAGCATCACCAATCCAGTTATATTTTGTGGTGTTACGAGTCACCAGGTACTACTGATCAATCTAGACTTCAAGGAAATAAATAGTTTTTTAAAAAGTCTAATTTCAAATCTTTATTCAGGCTTGCTTTGGTACAGAAGATTTCAGTTTTAGTTTACATCAAAGAAAAAGAACCAGAGAATTGCAGAATAGTTCAGGTTTGAAAAGACCTTGAAGATCATTGAGTTCAACTGTTAACCCAACACTGCCAAGCCCACCACTAAACCATGGCATTGAGGGCCTCATCCACACATATTTTAAATATCTCCAGGGACAGTGATTCCACCACTGCCCTGGGCAGCCTGTTCCAATGCCTGAGCACCCTCTCTGTGAAGAAATTTTCCTTAATATCCAGTCTAAACATCCCCCGGTGCAGCTTGAGGCTGTTACCTCTTATCCTATCACTTGTTACTTGGAGAAGAGACTGAACCCCACCTCCCTACAACCTCCTTTCAGGTAGCTGTAGAGAGCAATAAGCTCCCCCCTGAGCCTCCTCTTCTCCAGACTAAACAATTCAGTCATTTCTCATCAGACTTGTGCTCTAGAACCTTCTAGACCCAGCTTCATTGCTCTCCTTTGAACATGAGAAGATATGACCCTGAAATAATGGGCTTCCAAACAAACATTAATCTTTTCCCTTTCAAACGTAGCACTGCCTCTAACAGTTTTATTATTTTCTGGGAACACAGGTTCACATAGATTACCACATTCTGTAACAAAAAGGTAAAGATTCTGCCTGTCTAAAATAATTATTTAGCCTGTTTTAATTCGCGTCCACCATAACAAGATTAGGCACTCCTCACAGGTACAGTTTATATCACCAAACTGGTCCACAGAAACAAAGTAATCTGAAGAGCGTGAATTATTGAAGAGTATTACCAATGGGTTTGCACTTACAAACATATTTAGAAATTTGCATATTGTAATAAAATCAGGAAAATATCAACAAAAGCACCCCATGGTTGTCGCTAACAAGTGAATAGCCAGCAGATATTTGGTATTAGGCATTTAATCGCCGAGGCGACGCTGCTGCATGCAATACCATCAGTGACTGCTTGATGTCACTGTTTAGGCTGTAAATGGGTTTGTGTTAGCAGTACTAAGCGTTCACAGTGAAATCCTGAATAAGGGAGCCTCAGTGGTTAATGATCATAGAATCGTTTTGGTTGGAAAAGAACTGATAATCCTTTCCAGGTGTGGAAGAACAGGAGGGACAGCTTGCAACGAGTATGGAGGTGAATCAGTGTAACTGGACAGTATTGTCAGAGACATCTACAGGGGTCAGTCACAGGACAATTGGAGAGCCCCAAGGTAACCAGGGAAAAGCAATTTAGAGGTTCGCATATAAGATCCATTCTCTTTACCACTGCTCTCAAGTGGGTTTGCCACAGTATTATCGATAACTCCAAACTCCTAAAAAGCTGTCCCATTCCTCTGATCACATCTCCACCAAAACTCATCTGGCCTTCTGAAATGGAGCCAAGGTGGACAACGTCTCTTCTTGCTTACTAACACGTCTTCAGCCTCAATACTGCAACAGTCTTATCATCATCTTAATTTCTGTATTTTCTTTATCTTTCTGCTCCCTCTCAAAACCCATCATTGTCCTTTGCCTCATTCCACTGAGGATGCGTTTCCGTATTTTCACATCTAAATTGGTTTTGTTTCTTCTCCTTTTGACTTCAAAGTTAACAGATATTTCTGCGGTCAACAACAGCCAGAAAGCATTCCAGTGGAACAATATCACAATCCCCTAGAAGTAAAAAATCCTTTTCCTCTATATCTCTTAACCCATCTACTTGAAAGCCATCCAGCCACACAGACAAAACACAGGAAGTAAAAAGTTGCAACCTGCTTGAAATCCAACTCTGCTATGTCAGATCAGCTGCACATGGAACACTGTATTTGTGGAACATTCAGGGAAGATACCACAGTTTTCTGTCATCCATTCTTAGTGCCTAAAAGGTCTTTAAACTCAAGCACAGCTCTTGATTGCAAGGAGACAGGCAAAAGTGCGAGAGTGTGATGCAGATTATTAGGAGGAAATGTGCCAATATCTAGAAGAGCCAATCTAGAAGAACAAAAGGAAAACTTTGAAAATGAAAATTAAGTTAATAATATACTTTACCTGAAGTAACCTCTTAATGCAATCAGGGTGGCTGTTCTTCGCTGCAAGATGTAAAGCGCTGTGTCCTAAATTAATAAAAGCAAACCAAATTAAGCATTCAATCATGCCAAAGCACAGGAATAAGCTCTTCCACGACAAAGGCAAAATTTTGAATTATCTATCTTGTTCCTATCACAACACATGAAAGTAAGGCTAGAGCAAAAAGAAATAAAAAGCTACATCAAGCAGAATGCATTTATGACACACTGTTGTTCAGGCAGGTAACAGAATAATCTTGATGTCTAGCTTCATATAAAAGAATAACACAAACACTGTCAGACTATACCTTGGCAGAGGTAAATCTAAGATTGTGCAGTTGTGCTTCTTAAAACCTAATTTTCTTATATTACTCAGCCTCCCCTGTAGAGAGATGTCTCTCAAGTGTCTTCACAATTTCTTCCATTTGGCAATGAAAATGGAACCAAGCAGAACAAGCCAAATTAACCACATTACAATGAATTTGTATCATCCATAAAGTGCATGTAGAAGATTCAGAACATGGCCTACTTGGGTTTGCATCTCAATTCCCTCGTCTGTTAATGTATTTAGCACACATGAGTACATGTTTAGCTATGCAATAATACTGACTATGGATTTGTGATGAAAGACTGCAGTCTATCCTCTTGGTTCATCTTATAGAGCATCTGAAAGATTGAAGAGTCCAAGACAGCAAAAGAATAAATTATCTGTGTAACTAAGAAAGAAGAAGCCAAGATTAAGCAGTCAATACAGACAGCCACTTGTGACAACAGACTCTCACTGTAAATAATGTGACCATTACAGCCAAGGCTTTCCCTAATGAATACTGGGTCAACACCCTCAGGTGAGAGCAGGCAACCTCTCATTATCCAAACAACTAACAAATCCTGAGGCAAGATGAAGTATGAATTCTGAATAATAGTCTGTATCATATACATATATTCTCTTATCATTATGTATAATCTGAATGTTTCTTCACTACCACAGATATTTCCTTATAGAGGCAAATCATTTCCACATATGACAGAACCAGAGAGCCCAGCATTTACAGGTCATTACTGGAAAGATGGACTGCTGACAGCTCATTCAGCTGACAGCTCATTCAGGTGACTCAGCTAGCCAGAGAAAATGCTGGGCACAGATTCCACTGAAATCTATTAAGAAGAGTGCCAGTTTCAAATTCAGCTCCCATCATTCTCTTAGTGAAGTAGCAATTAAGGCACAGGACTTTTGTGGGCTGAAACAGTACACTTAATAGCTCTCAGCTCTCTTTTGGCCTGTATCAGCTCTTTTCATAATCCTGAGGAAATGTCTTACTGCAACTCCTGTAACAGTTAATGGGGCTAATAGCTTGGATGCACATAAAAGCAACACGGAAGATCTTGATTTAAACTGTAAAAAGCCTCACATGAAATTAACAAAAAAAGCTGGAGGAGTTTATTTAAAAATAAATAAAATTTAAACCCCAATAACAACCTATCAACTATTTTACTTCTGGAGTCTGCTATAAATCCTGATGGTTTTAGTATCAGATCAAAAGTTTTAAAGGGCTTTAGAATCTGAATTCTATATGCAGAAAAGCAAGTATGCCTAAACCTGCAAGTGTTACAACTGTTGTTCTACATGGCATGTAGGGAAAAGCAGTGTTATCAAATCTGCAGTTGCACATCAAGAACTACATAGGCAAATTGAGTGTATTATATCACATGTGTAGGTTCACAGAGGCATACCTGCACCATCTTGGGCTGTCACATCTGCACCATGTGTCACCATGATCCTGAGGCACTCCACATGCCCTTTCATGGCTGCCAGGTGAAAACTGGAAGAGAGGATTTGCATGTCACTTTTCTTTTATTAAGACCTCCTTTCTCTCTCATTCACAAATCAAGTACCGGCAAGTTCTCCCCTTCCTGTGCTTACATCTTCTGGCGTCCCTTCACTGCCTCCCAAGAAGATAATAGCTCTGAAAGTGAAAAGGGAAATCAAAAAGTTTTTGTAGTCATACTTTTATGACACACCTCAAACACTGTGTTCAGTTTTGGGTCCTACAAGAAAGACATTGAGATACTGGAGTGGGTCCAAGGAAGGACAACAGTGAAGGGTTTGGAGCACAAGTCTTACAGGGAGCGGCTGAAGGAAGTGGGGTTGTTTAGTCTGGAGAAGGCTCATGGGAAACCTTTTCACTCCCTACAACTACCTGAAAGGAGGTTGTAGTGAGTTGGGGGTTTGTCACTTCTCCCAAGTAACAAGTGACAGGGCAAAAGGAAATGGCCTCTAGTTGCACCAGGGGAGCATTGTATGTTAGGAAATGTTTAGACTGGATATTAGGAAACATTTCTTCAAGGCTGTCAAGCATTGGCACAATCTGTCCAGGGAAGTGGTGAAATCACCATTCCTGGAGGTATTTAAAAGACATGCAGATATGGCATTAGGGACTGGTTTAGTGGTGGACTTGTCAGTATTAGGTTTATGGTTGGACTTGATGATCCTGAAGGCTTTTTCCAACCTGAACAATTCTGATTCTACACAGGCTGTTGCCTCATTAACCCATGGACTTATGTGCATCTAGTCCCACACAATTTCTAAATCAATGTCCCTAGTGATGTAGTATATCCCCACAGAATGCCTTGGCTTGAGCATTAATGATGAAAACATTTGCAATGATTGACTTTGCTCTAGTCATTCTACTCAGTCTCAATTTCCGCATTTCAGGGGACAGAATTTAGTTCCTCTAAAAGGGGATTTAGCTCCTAAATTAAACTATATCAAGTTGTGTTTCTGCAATGTCCTTTCCAGAGCTCATCTTTCTTCTGTGTAAAGGGTTAAAAAAACCCCAAACCAAACCTTAGTGCTTGTGAATATCACCTGGAGAAATCAAAGCTGCTGGATATTTGTATTTTTTCAACTTTTGGTGTTGCTTTTCACCTCAAGCACCTGCTTGTTTGAACAGCAGGAAATTGCAGAGGTTCCCAAGCATACCATGGCAGGATGCATTCAACAGCATGAATTACCAAAGGTATAATTACAGAACAAACCAAAGAAGTTATACTGAATTCAAGCCTTTTTACAGCTGAAGGTTCATGTTTGACACATCCCTGGCGCCTCAAGATTCACAGAAGCAGTCTTAATTTGCGTCACATGCTGCAGGCTTAAATTTTGCTGGGAAGCAAAAATGAAGGAAAAGCTCCTGAAAACAGGTAAGTTTATATCCTCCTGATGCATACTGTGCCAACACCACTGAGTCTCAAGATATAGGCACAGTACTGGCAAACATACTGCTTCTCTGTGGGTTCTACTAATACCAGCATGATATACACAGCTGTTTTCCAGTGGAAGCAAGGTAAAAAACAAATTCAAGACAAAACACACTTTCAATTACTATAGAATTGCATGTGAACATTTTGTTCCTTCAACAGGACCAAACTGAAAGAAAGAGCATTCCAGAAATGTTTTCAAGTATCTTTCAAGGGAGACATTCAGTTTTAACATCATGCATCCCTGTGTTATGGACATTTTCCCCTGGACCCTAAAGGAAAAGTCAGAAATCAGGTAGCCACACCAACTACTGCATTTAAGGGTTTACATTTTGAACAACTGCTTCCTCTAAATGTTAAAATTAACACTGAAAGTTCAGCCTGATTACCAGGGAAACTGAGAATTTCAGACAGGAATGAAACAGTTATTTCAGGCACATAGTATGTGAACTGCAACTGTCTGTTTCTCTAAGCCATAGACTTCTTTGCTGCCTTCTTGAAAACTCAGAAGAGAAAAAGACCTACAGACAAGGTCTGGCAAAGGGTGTAGAATTAATCAAAACAGGAGTGCTCCTGGAACAGAATTCTCTATCAAGTACAGCAACTACCCCACTTCCTACATGGAGTCCTTCCACACTGACTGCTCATTACAAATGGTAGACAGACAGCACTTAAGCTTTGAACCATTCTCTGTAGATATAAAAATATCCTGTGTGCTCATCCTCATGCTTACAACTGCCATAAACAAACTGAAGAGTTAACACTTCCAAGAGCATAAAAAGCACTGCTGCTGGCTGTTCTCTAGTCACTCAGAATCAAGACTTCATGTACTTGGTGACCGATGACTTTGTGTAAATATTCTTCTTTAGAAGACGCTTCTCAGGCTCTGGGAAAATGGCTGTGGGAGGGACACAAAAGGAGCCTGACAAATTCCAACACCCCTGAGTTAGCCAGCAAAACATACCAGCAAATACAGAAACATGCTCAGATAAATTTGTGTAGATGAACAATATGCCTGCAGTCACTTATGTACTAGGAAGGCTGTGAAGCAGGCAATCAGCTCACTTACATTTGACAATATTCATAAGAAAAATACCTGAATATTAATAACTTGGCTAAATCTGGTACATTGGTGTTTTATGGACAGACTATGTATGATGGTGTCATATGCAACATGAATACACAAAAGCAAAAGAAGTTTTATTTAGGTAAGATCAGACATCAAACATAGTATCAGAGAGGAAAAATTTAACCCCTTTCAGGCTATGCACCTGTGGAATAACACATCAGTCCCATCGATGCAAACAATTCCCATGCCAGTTCTCGTCGTCGCCACACACGCAGATGCTTTGTTTCATGTGGCCAAAAATATTTTTGAGAAAGAAATGACTGAAAATATTGTTTCTCCCAAATTGATGGGATGTAAGAAACATCATCTGTAAGTAGTACAAGCGGTGTGAAAGATGAGAGAACATGTGTAAAGATGCAAAGACCTGGTGCGAGCAAAAATATAGAAGCTATGTGGAGAGTCCTGTAAAAAGAGAGGATGGTAAGGTTTAACTCTTAGTCATTTATACAGGGACCTAAGCCAAGTAGAACTGAGCTGCTACAGCTCCCTCCCAATTACTTGTCCAATTATTTCTGTGTGTTCCCTTTCTAAATGCTTGTACTGCTGCTACCCCTTGCATACCCCTGTAGTGAGATGTTCTCTCTTAGTAATCTAAAAGCAATTGGGCGGAGAATGGGAGACATGGTTGGTTAGCTGCTGGTTTAGTAAACTGAACTGGCTGACCAGGAAATCAGCCCTGCTCCAGAGGAGAGGAGGATGACTCTAGACTGGCATGAACCTATTACAGTGATATTTAAGTCAGAGTATGACAGAGTGCTGGGCAAAAACTTTTCCTTGAGGAGCAATTCTAACCAATTTTAAACTTAAGAGCCCCACTGTTTGGGTTTTCTGTTGCGGTGTTTGGGTTTGGCTTTGTTTTGAGCTTTTTTTGTTTGTTTGATTGGTTTTTTAAACTTTTTAAAAACCAAACAATCAAAAAAACCAAAACTGAAACACTTTAGGAGTAGTGAGAGATACTGTGTAGCAAGGCAGGCTCTTGAAACAAAGAAGCCTATAGGCATTCATTTCAGTACAGAGTAATTCTTTACATGCCACATAAACTTTCCTAAAGCATTTGAGGCAAAAGCTGCAGGTTTCCGAACACCAGCGTTCTCACCACCTGGAAGCCTTAAGCAGTGCTGCATTTTACTTGCATCTTTCGTGAATAAACTTTCTTTGATATGAAAGCAAACAACTTTTCCTCCCACTTCCTGGTTGTGCAGTGACTTGGGCAAACAAAAACAAACATGTAAGGCTTGATTCCGAGCAAGGGCCATGCTGAGGGTTAGATTCTCATTCAGCCTGAAATCCCACTACAACATAGTTCATTTTCCCTTCACAACAGATAAGCCTGTGCTAACACTTAGAACCACATCTTGATACCCCAGCCTGAACTGGTTTGAGACAGATTTCTTTTATTGCTGTATAACATTTCTACTCTTCCTGAGGGACAGGATGGTCTTTTATTATTGTCTCTGGACCTTTCATTGCAGGACAGAGACAGCCACCCTTCCCAGTGTTTTTCTCATCAGATCTAGAAACGAAGCAAGTAGCATTTGAGACCCACCACTGCAGCAGCTGATGAAGATCAGCTGGTTGACACTGCTTTTTCCTACTGGGAATGTACAGGTCTCATAATTACTCAGTCTTTAGCAAGGTAAAGTGAAAAATTATGTCCTCTGGGAGGAACACAAGGCCCAGTTGGAGTAAACAGGCCTTGAGAGTAAATGAGAACACACAGCAAAATTTCATCAGATCCAGGGTCAACTGGAGAAAAATTACAAGATTCAAAGTCCTGTCAGGACCTCAAATTTCCTGACCATAAATTTTAATCAAATAACATTTTCAAATGCACTGATACAGGGATGCTTTTTATGAATGGTGGCTGAACAGAGCGGACAGTTGTGTATGACATCCCTGAGCTTGGTTTTAAGCAGCAGATTTCTTACAGATAGCAGATATTAAATGGTGAATCACCTACAACAGTCCTAAACAATCCCAACCTTTATTCAGGGAAAAGGATCTTTTCCATGTTTTGCTTATGAAGGCAAGCTAGCAAGGGAATGGGCTTCTTCAATCAGTGTCTGACAGAGAGAGTACAAGAGTTCAGATAAAGCTGGTCTTTGTTAAAAGGCTGAGAATGAGTGCTTCCAGAATTCATTAAAGTTCCAGACAGTCTAACTCAAATAGAAAAGGGCTGTAATTTTACTACACAGCTCACATAAAACATTCCTTTACAAAACATTTCACCACAGGTAGAAAAGAATTAATTTACATTAAGAGGTCAGACTTGTAAAAATGAAGCCAATAGAGCTTTGCCTAAGGTGGCGCTAGCAGTAAGACATGGGTCTGCCATATCTAGGTTCTCTGCTTAACCTTTTGCACAGCTATGTCCTGCAAAACTGAGCACAATCCTCTTACTGCATATTTTTTTGACAGCTGTCTTAAAACAACTGGGTGGTCCATATATCAAGGGAAAATGCTAAAAAAGTGGAGTGGAATGTGATAAAATAAAATTAAAAATAGAAATATAAAGTGGTAATTTAAGACAGTAACTTTCTAACTAGGAAATTTTCATCTGTGAAAAGAAAAACAGGAAAGAAAAAAAAGAGCTGAAAAATTACACTCAGTCAGGGGGCTCCATCTCTGTTTGGCAAGGTCATGCTCCAGAGGTTTTTTTCAGGTCAGAATTAGCATTCTCTGTAACACAGATTTTCTCTAGGGCCTGAAAGTAGTCTGACACATTACTTACAAAAATCCAAAGCAAATAAAGTACATGGTTGAATTATGGAGGGTGAGTATTACAGTTGCTATTTTCTATTATGACAAGCATGGAACAAAGTCAAACTTACAGGCAAGCATATAATACTATTGTTCTCTGCCATTTTAATTTGAGTGCTCTGAAAATATTTCAAGCGCAAGAATGTTTGAAATACACTGTGAACTCACATTCTGTCATTGTGAAGGTTTATTTTGAGTAAAAACATCCCTCCCCAAGGCAGATCATTCTTCTTAATTTTCTAATGTATGTCGAGTCTTTGTTGACTTTTAAAAATTCTGACTTGTCTGCAAACAGTTTGATGATTTATAGTTTCCTGAGCACCAACACCTTTACACAAAAAACAAGACTGATAAACACGCAGATCTGCTTGGAGTCTTCATAATGTTGACTGAAAAATATATAGAAATGGAAGATATTCAAGCTTCACTGCTACTAGATCAGACAGGCAAGCAGTTCAGAAGCTATGTCAGTCAGAAAGAGACCCACTGATAACCTGGCTGATTTTCTGCGTTGACTTGAGTTTTTACACATTATAGAGGCAAACCATAGCTTACAGTGTCTGTTATCCATCAAAGCCTCAATTCCTACTTCAGTAACAACAGCAGAAATAAATACATTACATGACATCTAGCTTTTGATTGTTTTCCATCACAGGCTGCGTGGCAGAAGTGCTAGAGTGCCCGAGATCTAAGCCAGAGGAAAAAGGGCAGTGAGTATTACTAGAGTATTCTGTGCATGAAGGAGATGCCTGCAGCCACTCAGGAGGAAGTCCAGTGTGGTCTCCTTTCATGTGTAGCATGATCATCAGTAATTAGAAAAGAATCTAGTTTACTTTTCTGTGAATGGTCTGAGATTTTATCAGCAAAAAAACAATGACAAAAGTAATCCTTTTAAAAATAATAAAATTTTGACCCATCCTGAATCTAATTCGTAGAAAAATTAACACCTTAAAATTTAAAGACTGGAAAAGTCCCATAAAGGTCCTGAAACTGGAGGTGTTCCCTGCCTTCTTCTATCAACTCAGATAGGGCTCTCAGCAAAGTAGCTATGTAACTGTCTGTACCGGCAAGGACTATGCTCCTATGAGCAGCATATGCGTGGGTCTGCTTCTTCCTTGCACCAGCTCATATTGGTAGGTATCTGGCTGGCTGGTGAGCTGGTAAAGGGAAGAAAACCAGCTGAAAACTAAAGCTGCCTTCTACTGTTTCTTCATACAGTCACAGGTGCTTGCACCCCATCAGTGCAAACCGACTAACAGAACACAGAATCTCTCCTTAAACCTAAAAATCCAAGATTAAAGCATGAATGTTTCCCCATGAAAGGGAAAACAGAATCTTCATCTTTCCTCAACTGCATTATCAAGAGACAGTTACTCATTTGAGACAGTATGTCTCAGGAACAGCCAACCATTTAATTATGGAGGTACCATCCAGATGTTTGGCAAATCAGATTACCTTAAAGGAAAAATCAGACATCTACAGGTACCGCTATCAATAATTACTATTTCTTTTGGTTTTTATATTTTTAAACAAATAAAAGCTACACCTTCACACTGCACCCATTTAATCTCCTCGTAAGACTAGATGTAAAAGATGTGGGTTTTCATTAAGTGGGGGCAGTCCATGTCATGATCCTGTCACATGCACAGATGCAGCCACAAGAGCGCAAAAATCATCTTAGGAAAAACAGTTGCAGGAAATACATTTTGTTTTCAAGCCAGAGTTGGCATCATAAGAAAATTAAGTATTCTGAGTTTTAAGACATTTGATCAATGAGTTGCTAGTAACATCTTCTGGAGTGCAGACAGGTTAAGATTTTAGTAAGTTGACATAGGCAGGTATGGATCTACAAGGAGCTGTGAGAAATTTTTCCCTTGTCTCCCCCTGAGCATCATCCACTGTGAAGCGATGCAGAAAGCCTGTATTCTCCTGTCTTCTATTTAAACATGAGATGACATCTACTCTCTCCCGATACCCACAAAACCTTCTGGCAAGAACCCTATGTGCCACTTCTGTGTTAGTATATATGTAGAACAGCTTTAAAACAAACAAATGAACTAAAAACAACCAACACCACCCCCTCCCTCCCAAAAAAAAAAAAAAATCCAAACCACACCGGTTTTCATATAAAATTTCCAGTTTTGCCTCATAGCATAAAAAGTCTTTTTCAATCATACACCTCAAGGTATAGGACATTAATAAAAAGCAAGCCTGCTGCATGGCTGCTTTCTTAAGAGCAAAAAAGCAATTGCACCATGCAACACAGGAGCTGGCAAGCTATGGACTCCTGATTTTAGCCTTCAAACTCAGCAAAACTATCCACCCTGCTACTCTTCAGAGAGATTTCTGGGATCCCCAGAAGCTTCATATTTTTCATTCTCAGGTTGTGTTCCAGCAGTTCCATGTCACACAGAGTTTTCTTTGGCAAACTCTATTACCACACTAACACAAACTCCCACTTCAAGTCTGAAACATATAGACTTTTCTTCCATGTACCATTAATGGTAAACATTAGCGCTCACAATTCAGATTTATCATACGAAGTTTCCTGAAGAGTGTCCATTTTTAAAGTCCCTCAGAACTAATGTCATCAAACTGCAACAGAGATTCTGCCAAGCGAGAGCTTCAGGGCACTCAGAAAGTTGTTGACAGAAAATCTGAAACTTTGAAATGCTACTTTTATTTCTGGTGTTGTAGGGTAGGAAAACAGACAAAGTGCAACAGTGAAGTCTCAAAAAGCTTAAACAGCCTAGAAATGAGAGCAGTGTCACCAGCACCTATAAAGCAGAAGGGTAGGGAAGATCCCTGCTGATAGTTTCCTTAAATACATACCCCACATTGAAAGTCCACAGGGGTGCAGTTAGCTTCTCAATATATACCCTTTCTGGCAAAACATCTTTTTAGGATAGGGTGAAATTCCTGAGATTGCCATGGATGTGCCCAGATCAACCTAACTTCCTTTCCGAGTTAGGTAAAACCAGCTAGCCTTCTGCTGTGTTTTCTTGCAGGGCCAGAATAGAGTTCAGAGTTAAAATTAAGCCCATCAGTGAGAGCAATGACTACTGTTTCTACTGAGTTTCATCCTTGAACTTGGTACTGCTGGCCAGCAAAAGCTAGTAACCACCTTAGTACATGAAAAGTCTAAGGAAAGCAAGGAAATCCCAAACCATGTTAGCATAACAAGAGGCCAAGAAAAGGCTGGAAAGGCTGAGAATAACTGAGTAAAACTTAATCTAAAGAAAATATTTTTATTGCATGAAAATCCAGCAAGGCTCAAGAACTGTGTATAGTGCTCCAAGAATCGCAGAGCATGAATATCCTTATGCAACATAAGGGATGTCGTCAAAGAATAGCTCAGGATTATGTGCTGTGTTTGAAATTTCTGTGCCTTTTACACTTATGATACTTAAGACCTCTTCAGATCTGAAGCAGCAGAACTAGCTGGATTTATTTTTTTGTTAAACTATATAAAGTGAACTTCTCTTACTTCACAAGGGAATTGCAAACCAAGTGCAATAATATGTACTTAAGAGTAATGAAGCTAGTAGTAACACATTCTTCAGAGACCACTTGGTTAAGATGACCTCTTAACATGAGTTTTTATAAACTATTTAAATGATTATGGCAATATAGTTTTATCTTGCATTTCAGAATAAGCATATTACTAAAGCTTTTAAGGTTCCACATTTCTGAAGAGGATTATGGGCTACAAGACAGACACATGCAGAAAAAGGCAACTTCAGAGCTTTCCTACATTTTCCAGTTAGTACTTTCCTAACACAGAATGCATCTGTAAAGCAGGCAGCAGAAAATGCAGAGTGATATATAAACCCAATAAATAAGCAGCCACCAGCATATCCTACTGCCTAATACCTCATTCTGAAGCTAACAAAAAAAGAAATAAATCAAACATTTGCACACTGCTCTGTCTTGGCTGTCTGTTCCCTTTCCCTTTCTAGATTAGAGTACATTTGTAATCCAGTAGCAGCCAGTCTGTGTAATTAAAATATACGCACACAGCTCATTTGGTTGCCTAAGTCTTTGAAAAACATGTAAAACTGCAGCCCATTATGTAGATATAAATCTAACTGTAGCCTTAGCCCTGTCCCCTCCAGCCTTAAAGAGCCTGGTTCTGGCCTAACACGAGAGGCATGCTTCTGTGTGCTCCTCTGCCAGCCACAGTGTTCCTCACATGGAAGTGGGGCACTGGGCTCTGCCTCCACATCAGCCAAGCTGCAGCTGTTTCAAGCCAGGCATACAAAAGCTTCCAGCCATCTAGGCTATGCTCTGATCCAAACAACTGACAAACTTGAAACCTGGCCAGGTCTGGTAAAATCTGGGTATTTGGCAGTCCTGCGAATGGAGCTGCTTTACAGGGAATTCCAGAGGCTGCCTGATGCTGTGTTACAGGTTTGGCTGATCCTACCCAAAGCAGGAGTGGAACAGGCAGCTCATAGGCGATCCAAACACATGTGCAGGGGCCCTTTGAAAGATTACTTGCTTTCTTCTGAGATAGCAGGCATACTAATTGATAATGAAATGCAGTAGTTCATTAAGAATGGCCATCCTATCAGCCTGTATGAAAAGGAAGATACAACCTGGCTCCTAAGAGAAATTACAGACTGACAGTTTCCCTTCTGAACTCTAGCTATCATCCACAGGAAGTTCTATGCGTGTCAAATGCAAAACCCATTGGGATGTTTTTCAATGCTCAAAGAACTTCGTATGAAATAGGGAATTTGTTCTTTAAATAAGTGGCATTTGTTTGGTTTACAATATAGGAAATCACTAATAAAAACAAGTAAAAAGCATCAGTTTTTCAGAAGTGAAGTCCAGGATCTTCATAATTGAAATCAAATTAAAGAGCATTAATTTGTCTCTTCAGAAGATGGATTGTTCATTTATTTCTCTTCTTTAATAACATCAAGATATAAAAATACTAAAATGTCTTCTAAAAAATTGCTTTAAAAATGCATGACAGAACCTGAATGCTGTTGATTTCAAGGCCTATCCAAAGCATAGCTAATAACTGTGTCGTGGTTTAAGGCCTGCCACACAGCCCACTCACTGCCCCCCCACCTCCTCCCTCGGCTCCCGGAAGGATGGGGAAGAGAATCAAAAGAATACAACTCCCACAGGTTGAGATAAGAACAGTCTATTAACTAA
>WYDI02015851.1:0-17207 GCA_009867235.2 Psittacus erithacus | reverse complement strand
ATTTCCCTTATCATTGTTATTATTGGTGGTAGTAGCAGTGGTTTGTGTTATACCTTAGGTACTGGACTGTTCTTATCTCAACTCATGGGAGTTACATTCTTTCGATTCTCCTCCCCATCCCCCTGGCGGGGGGGGGTGGGGGGGAAGGACAGGTTGGGGGCGGGGAACAAGCAGGCTACATGCTTTTCTAATTTACGACTAAGCTTAAACCATGACATTTTTTTTTTGTCATAAAAGACTTAACACGAGAAATGGTAGTCAACTTTTCCTTATATGTTTGGGGTTTTTTTCTATATCATTAATTACTTTATCTCTCTTCTATACCTCCTATCTTTCTGTTTTCCATGCTGAAAAGTCCTAGTCTAAGCTAAATATTTCTGCACATACTGTATAAGCTGCATTGGCTTTTTACCATTGTATCATATATACATACAAGTGCATACTATATTAGTTCTTGTGATTGCTTGCTTAGTAAAAATCTTTGATCACCTTCATTGCCCTTTCCTACATTCTTTCTTCTATTGTCTTTTTTCTTGGACAGTCTGATGACAACTACATGGCAATATTCAGGACATGAGTGATTTTTAAGTTCTATTCCTTTTCTAGTAAATTCTAAGGTTCAATTTACACATTAGACCATTGCTGAATGATGTTTTCACAAGGACTCAATTTCAGGGGAATGGAGTACCTGCAAGGTAGTTGCTAATTTTGAGTCCACCGTGGTCTACCTTCAGCTAGAATTACATTCCTCCTTATAAACTTCCTTCTATTTATGAATGTATATTTATGTAGTGACAGGACAAGGGGCAACGGGTTAAAACTTAAACAGAGGAAGTTTAGACTGGATATAAGGAAGAAGTTCTTTACTGTGAGGGTGGTGAGGCACTGGAATGGGTTGCCTGAGGAAGCTGTGAATGCTCCATCCTTGGCGGCATTCAAGGCCAGGTTGGACAGAGCCTTGGGTGGCATGGTTTAGTGTGAGGTGTCCCTGCCCATGGCAAGGGCGTTAGAGCTAGATGATTTTAAGGTCCTTTCCAACCCTAACTATTCTATGATTCTATGATTCTAAATATCATGCCAAGGAGATCTTGGCAGAGCAACATTACTTCTTCCACTGCTTTCTCATTTGGGCCAGCCATGGTGCAGGGGATGTAGGCCTCATCTTTATGCTGGAGGCTTAAATTAGGGTTAGGGTTAGGAACAGCATTCAGAGATCCACAAAGACAATAGCTCCAGGAACACTTTGGTTGTAAAAAGCATGGCAAGAGGAGCTTGGCACAGCAACAGTATTACTCCTTCCAGAGATTTTTCATCTGAGCCAGCCATGATGCTAGCGATGAAGGCCTCATCTCTATGGTACCAGTGTCAATTAGGGTTAAGGTTAGGGTTAGCTTTCACCAATGCACAATTACAGCTACAAAGACACTATGCCAGTAAAAGGCATTTCAAGTGGAGTTTGACTCAGCAACAATATGACTCCTTCAAAAGTTTTTTTATTTGGGCCAGCCATGGTGCTGGGGATGTGGGCCTCATCTGTACAGTGGTGACTTAAATAAAGATTAGGCATAGGGTTAGCTTTCAGAGATCCACAAAGACAATAGATCCAGGTATACTTGGGCTGTAAAAGGCATGCCCAGTGGAGCTTAGCACAGCAACAACGTTACTCCTTTCCCTCCTTTCTCATTTGGGCCAGCCACAGTGCTATGGATGTTGGCCTCATCTCTATGGTACTGGCTTAAATTAGGGTTAGGCATAGGGTTAGCTTTCAGAGACCCACAGAGCTACAGCTTCAAGGATGCAACGGCTGTAAAAGGCAAGCCAAGGGGAGCTTGGCACAGTAGCAATATTAGCTCTTACAAACCCTTCTCACTTGGGTCATCCATGCTGCTAGGGATGTATGACTCATTTCTATGGTGCCAGCTTCAGTTAGGGTTAGGATTATGGTTAGTGTTCAGAGATTCACAAAAAATACACCTCCACGGGCACTGTGGCTATAAAAGGTATGATAAGGGGAGCCCGGCACAGCACAAATATTGCTTCTTCCACGCCTTTCTCATTTGGGCCAGCCATGGCGCTGGTAATGTAGGCCTCATCTCTGTGCTGGCAGTTTAAATTAATGATAGGGTTAGTGTTAGTGTTCAGACATCCAAAACCACTATAGCTCCATGGACACTGGGGCACTAGAAGGCTTGCCAAGAGGAGAGCGGCACAGCACCAATTTCACTCCTTAACCATCTTTTTCACTTCGACCAGCCATGGTGCTGCACATGTAGGTCTCAGTTAGATGGTGCAAGTTTAAATTTGGGTTAAGGTTACAGTTAACTTTAAGAGATCCACAAAGACTACAAGTCCACAGGCACAGGTGTTGTAAGAGGCATTCCCAGGGGAGCTTGGTGCAGCAACAACATTACCGCTTCCACAATGTTCCCAAATGGCACAGACATGCTGCTCCTCTTTAGCCCTCATCTCTATTGTGCCAAATAAATTAGGGTTGGGCTTAGGGTTGGGCTTAGGGTTAGAGTTCAGAGATCCACAAAGACTACAGCTGCAGGGACAATTTGGCAGCCAAAGGCGTTCCAAGGGGAACTTGGCACTGCAACAACATTGCACGTTCCACACCTTTGTCATTTTGCCCAGCCATGGTGCTGGGGATGTAGTACTCATCTCTAGGGTGGTAGCTTAAAATAGGGTTAGGATTAGTGTTCAGAGATCCAAAAAGGTTATAGGTCCAGGGACACTGGGGATCTAAAATGCATCCCAAGAGGAGCATGGCACAGATGAATATTACTCTTTACACTACTTTTTCATTTGGTCTAGGCATAGTGCTAGGTATGTAGGTCCCATCTCTATGAGGCCAGCTTCAATTAAGATTAGGCATAGGGTTAGAGTTATGAGATCCACAAAGACTGCAGTGTTAAGGACACTAGGTCTGTAAAAGGCATACCAAGGGGAGTTTGTCACAGTGCCAATATTACTCCTTCCACACATTCTTCATTAGGGCCAGCCATGGCGCTGCTGCTGTAGGCCTCATCTGTAGGCTGGAGGCTTAAACTAGTTTCAGCGTTCAGAGATCCACAAAGAATGCATATCGAGGGACGCTGTGGCTGTAAAAGACATGCCAATGGTGTCTTGCCACAGGAGCACCATTACGCATTCCACACATTTTTCATATGGGCCAGCCATGGTGCTAATGAAGTTGGCTTCATCTCCAGGGTGCTGGCTTAAATTAGGGTTAGGGTTGGGGTTAACGTTCAGAAATCCACAAAGAATAAAGCTCCACTTACACTAGGTCTATTAAAGGCATGCACAGCAGCAACATTACTCCTTCCACACCTTTCTTTTTTGGGTCAGCCATGGTGCTGGGGATGTAAGCCTTATCTCTATAGTGCTGGCTTAAATTAGGGTTAGGCATAGGGTTAGTTTTCAGAGATGAACAAAGTCTACAGCTCCAAGGAGAGTAGGACTGTAAAAGGCATGGCATCGGAGCTTGGTACAGAGACAATATTACTCCTTCCACAGCTTTTTCATCTGGGCCAGCCATAATGCTGTGGATGTAGGCCTCATATCTATGATACCAGCATAAATTATGGTTAGGGTTAGGGTTAGCGTTCAGAGGTACACAAAATTCCATTGCCACAGACACAGGTGCTATAAAATTCATGCCCAGGGGAGACTGACACATCAACAACATCACTCCTTCCACACCTTTTTCATTAAGGCCAGCCATGGTGCTAGAGAAGTAGGACTCATCTTTATGGTGCCAGATTAAACCAGGGTTAGGGTTAGGGTTTGCTTTGATTGATTCACAAAGACTGTAGCTCCAACGACACTAGAGCTTTTAAAGGCATGTCCAGGGGAGATTTGCACAGCACCAATATTATTCCTTCCTCTTTTTTCTCATTTGGGCAAGCCATGGTGCCAGGGATGTAGGCCTCATCTCTATGGTGCCAGCTTAAAATTAGGGTTAGGTTTAGGGTTAGCGCTATGAGATCCACAAAAAATACACCTCCACAGATACAGGTGTTGTAAAAGGCATTGCAAGAGGAGATTGGCACAGCAAGAACATTTCTCCTTCCACACTTTTTTCATTTGGGACAGCCATGGTGCTGCAGATCTAGGCCTCATCTCTAGGGAGGCGACCTGAATTAGATTTAGGTTTGGGGTTACTGTGCAGAGATCCAAAAAGACTACAGATAGAGGGACACTTTGGCTGTAAAAGGTATGCCAGCGGTATCTTACCACAGCAAGAATATTACTCTTTCCATGCCTTTCTCATTTGAGCCAGCCATGGTGCTAGGGATGTAAACCTCATCTGTATAAAATAAAATAAAATAAAGTAAAATTAGGTTTAGGGTTAGGGTTACTTTTCAGATATTCAGAGGGTATACAGGTCCACAGACGCTAGGTCTGTAAAAGGCATGCCAAGAGGAGCATGACACATAATCAATTTTACTCCTTACACACCTTTTTCATTTGAGCCAGCCATGGTGCTTGGGAAGTAGTCCTCATCTCTGTGGTGCCTACTTAAATTAGGGTTAGGATTAGAGTTACTATTCAGAGATCCACAAAGAATACACCTACATAGACACTGTGGCTGTAAAAGGCATGCCAAGGGGAACTTGCACAGCGGCAACATGACCCCTTTCACACCTTTCTCATTTGGATTAGCCATTGTGCTGGGCATGTAGGTCTCATCTGTATGGTGGCAGCTTAAATTTGTTTTAGGGTTAGCTTTCAGAGATCCAAAAAGACTCCATGGAGACAGGGGCTCTAAAAAGCATGCCAAGGGGAGCTTAGCACAGGACGAATACTACTCTTTACACAACTTTTGCAGTTGGGCCAGCCATGGTGCTATAGAAGTAGGCCTCATCTCTATGCTGCCATCTTAAATTAGGGGTAGGCATATGGTTAGCTTTCAGAGATCCACAAAGACTACAATTCAAGGGCACTAGAGTTGAAAAGGCACTGCAAGGGGAGCTTTTCACAGCTCCAACATTACTACTTCCATACCAGTCTTATTTGAGACAGCCATGCTGCTAGGGTTGTAGGCCTCATCTCTATGCTGGAGGCTAAAATTAGGGTTAGGGTTATGGTGAGCATTCAGCGATCCACAAAAATTACAGCCACAGGGACACTATGGCAGTAAAAGGCATGCAAAAGGGAGCTTGGCTCAGCAAGAATCTTGCTCCTTTCACACCTTTCTCATTTGGGCCATCCATGATGCTGGGGATGTAGGCCTCATCTCTGTGGTGCCAGCTTCAATTAGGGTTAGGATTTGGGTTAGCTCTCAGAGATCCAGAAATACTACAGCTCCAAGGACACTAGGGCTGTAAAAGACATTCCAAGAGGAGCTTGGTATAGCAGCAACATTACTCCTTCCACACCTTTCTCATTTGAGCCAGACACGGTCTGGGAGTGCAGGCCTCATCTGTAGGGTGATGACTTAAATTAGTTTAGGGTTATGGTTAGCTTTCAGAGATCCAGAAAAACTACAGCTATAGGTTTACTATGGAAGTAAAACACATGCCAAGGGGAGCTTGGCGCAGCACCAATATTATCCATTCCATACCTTTCTTATTTGGGCCAGCCATTGTGCTGTGGATATAGCCCTCACCTGTAGGGTGGTGGCTTAAATTAGGGTTAGGGTTAGGGTTAGCTTTCAGAGATCCACAGAAACTATAGCTCCAAGGACACTAGGGCTGTAAAAGGCATGCCAAGGGGAGCTTGGCACAGCACTAATATTACTTCTTATGCACATGCACCTTTCTCAGTTTGGTTGTCCATGGTGCTAGGGATGTAGGCTTCATCTCTATGGTGCCAGCTTCAATTAGGATTAGGGTTAGAGTTAGCTTTTAGCTATCCACTAAAACTACAGCTGCAAGGGCACTATGGCAGGAAAAGGCATGCCAAAGGGAGCATGGCACAGCAACAACATTACTCCTTACACACCTTTGTCATTTGGGCCAGCCACAGTGCTACAGATGTTGGCCTCATCTGTAGGTAGTGTCTCAAATTGGGGTTATATTTAGGGTTAGGTTTCAGAGGTCCACAAAGACTATACCTCCAAGGACACATAGGGTATAAAAGACATTCCAGGGGGAGCCTAGCATAGCATTAATTTTACTCCTTACACACATTTCTCATTTAGGCTGGCCATGGTGCTAGGGAAATAGGCCTCGCCTGTATGGTGCCAGCTTCAATTAGGGTTAGTGCTAGCTTTCAGCAATCCACAAAGACTGCAACTCACAAAGACACAAGGTCTGTAAAAGGCACTCCCAGGGGATCTTTGAAAAGCAACAGCATTATTCCTTCCACTTTTTCATCTGGGCTAGCCATATTGCTGCCAATGTAGGCCTCATTTTCATGGTCCATTTTAAATTCGGTTTAGGGTTAGGGTTAAGGTTAAGAGATCCACAAATTCTACACCTCCACAGACACAGGTGCTGTAAAAGGCATGCCCAGGGCAGTTTGGTACAGCAACAACATTACTCCTTCCACACATTTTTCATTAGGGCCAGCCATGATGCTAAGGAAGTTGGCCTTACCTCCATGGTGTCACCTTAAATTAGCATTAGGTTTAGGATTATCTTTCAGAGATCCACAAAGACTATAGCTCCAGAGACACTGAGGCTGTAAAAGGCATGCAAAGAGGAGCTTGGAACAGGACCAATATTACTCCTTCTGTATGTTTTTCATTTGGGTTTTCCATGGTATTAAGTATGTAAGCCTCATCTCTATGGTGCCTATTTAAATTAAGGTCAGTCATAGGGTTAGGTTTCAGAGATCCTCAAAGCCTACTGCTTCCTTTCTTTTGCTAGGAGCCTGCTCTAGCATGGTCTTCCCATGGGGTCACAGTCTTCTTGAGGCATCCCTGTGCTCCACTGTGTGGTCCTTTATTGTCTGCATGTAAGTATCTGCTCCACTCTGGATATCCATTGGCTGCAGGTGGACAGCCTGTCTCACCATTTTCTGCACTACTGGCTTCACAGCATCTATGTTCTGTCACCTGGAGCTCCTCTTCCCTCCTTCTTCCCTAACTTTGGTGCCTGCTGGGCTGTTTCCGTCACGTATTCTTATTCTTCTCTCTGGCAGCAGTTCGAAGGAGGTGATCCTGCCCCTCTACTCTGCTCTCATGAGACCTCACTTGAAGTACTGCATGCAGTTCTTGTGTCCCAAAAAAAGAACATGGAGCTGCTAGAGTAAATCTAGAAGAGTGCCACAATGATGATAAGGGGGCTTGAGCACCTCCCGTACAAAGACACGGTCAGAAAGTTGGGGCTATTCAGCCTCAAGAAGAGAGGGCTTTGTGGAGACTTCACAGCACCCTTTCAGTATCTGAAGGGGACCTACAAGAATGCCAAAGAAGCTCTTCATCAGGAACTGTAACAATAGAACAAGGGCAAATGTGTTTGAACCTAAAGAGGGGAGATTCAGGTTATATATAAGGACAGTATTCTCTTCTGTGAAGATGGTGAGGCACTGGAATGGGTGGCCCAAGGAAGTTGTGAATGCTTCATTGGTGGCCGTGTTCAAGGCTGGGTTGGACAGAGCCTTAGGTGACATGGCTGTGTGAGGTGTGGCAGGGGGGTTGGAACTAGATGATCTTTAGGACCTTTCCAACCCTAACTGTTTTATGATTGTGCGCTTTCCAACCTTGGTGGCATCTAAATAATTTCACTTACGATCCTACTTACTGCAAATCCAGTTTTGGAACTGTCCTCTATGTGTTGGAATGTAGAATATGAGCCCAACGCAATGGGAATGAATGACACACTATTGGTATTGATGGACATGTTGCACAGGAACAGTAGGGATTTATTTGTGAAAGCAATACCATTAAGGCTCAGGACCTTTATCTTGACACTGAAATGAACGTTTGTCATTTGGAAACACATCCTGGTGAAACCTCTGTAACTGTACTTGTATACATTGGAAATGCATCTCTTTGTATGAGAACCCTTTGTGATTCTACATTTACAGACAATACCACTGTGGAAATACATATTTATTCAAATATCCATATTCACAGTTTTACCAAAATTATGGGATGTGACTTTAACTATTCAGCTTCTGCCACAACCCACCAATGGCTACAGTCTAACTATATATTGTATAAGGATTTACTGCCTATCCCCACTGAAATGAATCTTACCTTGTTAAGAAAACTGTTGCAATATGATGAACTGAGTCAGTTTTTAAAACAAATCCAGAACAACGAAGAACCATGATTATTGTCCATCATGATGCAGAGAAGATACACAATGTCCTAGAAAGTGTGAAATAAGATGGACAACATCATTGGTGGGATACCTTATTTGAGTAGTCACCAACAGCAATAGGAACTTTAATGCTTCAACAGATTGTGATTTTGTTAGCTCTATCAATTATGCTTATTACTGATAATAATTTTATATGTAAATGTTTGGCATGTACCTACGCAAATAAATACTTCTTGTTTGTCATGAGGAATCACCCAATAATGTAATTAATAGTAATATTTTACACTAAAAGCTGTTTGCTTACTGGAACTGCAAGGAAACCAACATAGTATATAACTAACATTAATTATGACACTTAAACTAAGTAGTTTATAACTCATTAATCAAACTAGTGGTAGTTAGGTACAAGCTCCAAAGGAGGAAAAGGCCTCAGCTGTAGCTGAACCAAGAACTCCTCTAGGAAACCCACAGACAGAGTGACACAGTGAGCATTGATGCATATGAGCTTGTAACACTGATCATGCAATTAACACATGAATAGCAGGTGGATTTTTAAAGACTTATTTATCAATAAGCAAATAAAATTGTAGGTAAAAGGAGTCTCATGCATCCATTTTCCTTTCAAATTTCAGGCATGAAATTTGACTATGAGACGACCACTGTACTCCATAAATAAGTGAACCTTCTTTGAGCTTTCCCTGCTAGACAGCGTGGCTACATGGTGGTGATCTCCTCTTGAGCTGGGACACCTGTCACAGTTGCTCCTCAAGGTAGAGAGACGTTTAACTAGTGGCTAAGTGACCAATTTTGTACACCACCTTGTAATATGGTAACTCTGGTTGTGCCTCGGTAGCTTTAATTTGTGTCTTGCTAGTTTTGAATCATAGTTCAGATGATTGTGCTGTACACTAATACAGTGAACCAAGCCATTAAATTTTGTTAAGTTGCAATTTTATAACATCATATTAAAACCACTTTTTCTAATACCTTTTTCAGTGGTGCTTTAAGCATTCTAAATCACCCATTCATGACAATGTGCAACCCAGGCTATCCTGAAGACAAGGATATGTACACAGAGAACTGGATGCTTTATATTTTGTTTTCTTTCTGGGTTTAAGGGAAGTTTATTACATTTGTGTTAGGCTTGTAGTGTATGACAGGGGCCTTTGAAATTTTTATTCAATAAATATTTTTTTATGGAAACTAAAATCAGTAGATAAATACCTATGACGGGGAAGTGTATTCCTCCTGCAAATAAAGTACAATACTTTATAAATCCGTAAAGTATTCCCAATAGGATGGTGTTATGCCCAAGGCATCATATATATTGAGCAATGATTGATTTTAGTCTTGCCCACTGAAAAAACAGTCAATCTCATAAAAGTGAGAGAAAAATGGATAAAATATATAAATAAACCAGGAATGAGAAAAGCTGAAAATATTAAAATGCAAGTCAGATCAATGTTTAGGCAGATAGATATATTTCTCAACATATTTATGACTATAAAGGGGTCTTAAAAGTTATATGCTGGTTTTATATCTGTAAATTGTCTTTATTATTTATATAGTAATTCTACAGAGAAGTCAACATCAGTACTTTGCTGGGATGTGTGATTCCCCAACATCAAAGAAAACTGTATTCTGTTTAGGGAGAAGGGTAATTGACCATGTCAATAACATTTTATTTAGCAACATATATATGCGTACCAATAAAGAAATCTGTATTGCATCTGATCTATTTTACAGGTTTAAATGCCCTTGGACCTTTGAGACAACATTAGAAGAAAATCCTGTCATGTTTAGCTTCATAAGCCTATAGGAGTGGAATCAGACGTCAGCACAAAAGCTCATAGGTTACCAGTAGCAAGTTCTAACAAAATTTAGGAAGAACAGCAGCAAATTATTTGATACTGATATTTATCATATGTGGTCATATTCTACAGTGGTTTTAAATAGTATCATTAAAGAAGGAGAAGAATTACAGGGGTTTTTTTAAAACCTGATTTAGTTCTTGCATGCCAAAAGAAATGACCCACCTATTTAATTAAAGTAGTTGAAAACATTTGAAATAAATTCTTTTCTATCCTATGAAGTCTAGATAATATTTCATCTCTTGTTATTTTGCTCAACTTTTACACACAGCAAAAAGAGGTTTTTAATTAGAAAAAACCCCGTAAGACTGTCCCCCACATTAATACATATCTTCCAGCAAAGTATGAATGTAAGATAAAGCTTTTTTATATAAGTGCACTTCTGTCTACATTGGCTCCTGGAAAGTCATACTTTATAACTTATTCAGAGTGAAGACTACACTTCTAAAAGCCACTTTTCCATAGGATGTATGTACAAAGCTTACTCTTTTTTTCAGGACCTGTAATGGATTGCCCTGGACTGAGAGAAATAGACTTGCACTAGTCCACAGCAACAAGACAATCAATCAACTAGACCGTCCAGCTGTAACATATAACAACAGGAAACTAAAAATAATCTAGAATGCAGAAGGCTTATTTCAGAGATGCCCAGGTAATGAGACAATATTTGCTTTTTTGTTGTTATTTTTTTTTCATACTTCAAGATCATGGAAATTGTGCTGAATGGCAGTACAAGAGAGGAGGCTTGACCTGCCTATGCTAAAATAGATCTGTTGTCTATTACACTTTAAGTGATGATGTTTTAGTTTGCAACAAAAACTGAACTGGAAGTGAGAGGTAATACTCTTCTGTTCTTCACAGTTCCTGTAATTTGTGTATTGTATAATTTGTACATACTGAAGTGAACTACTGTGCTTTTGGAAGACAGGAAGGTGTCTGTTCAGAGCTTCTTTCTGATATGTTTCTGTGTTATGTACGGCTTCTAAAGAATGCATTAAAACCTGGAGGTGTAGAAAGGTTTGGATAAAACCTGAAATGTGCATTGGCATTCATCATCTTAAATCACATATTTTCAAAAATTTCTGCTGTTTACAATATCATGAAATGTTGTGCTCTTCCACTGTATTCTATCTTTTCTCCTCACTACCGTGAGACCTTTGTATGAAAGGAGTTATCCTTCCCTCTTCATCAGTACTTTAATAGGTGTCTGCAGGTGAAAAAGGACTCAGCTACATTGTAATGTTCTTTTCTTGCTTATATATATATGTATCTTGATATTGTCATTTAAAATACAGGGAAGAAGGTCTTCAATAAAACATCCAGCAACAAAACTAGAAAAGGCAAATAAATATTAAAAAAATTACACATATTACTAAATTGTAGCCTTATTTTTTTAAAGAAAAATGTGAAGTTTTAACTGCAATAATCTCTTTGAATTCAATACAGAAATGACATGTCATGAATAGGTGTTTCAAACATTAATGGAAAGGTGCAATTAAAAGTAATGACTACACTAGTTTTAACCTGTTTGTCAACAGATGTGAGTATTTTGTAAATAATCATAGTAACTATAAAATTTACTAAAAATATCTCCCGTTTAAGTCACAACTTGTTGGACAAATACCAGAATTCCTAGGGAAAAAAACAACAAACAACCCTGTCCCCTGTTCTATTACATTAGACTAAAAAGTGCTAATTCACTGAGAAATTATAAAGAATATTCAATAGCACATTGAAATGTAAAATTTATTTGGAAAAATATGTGAGATGAGCGTCCAGATAATATGGACTTTTTTCTAGACTTAAATTTATCTACCAATTTTCTGGTTCTTTAAGTTTCAATGTTTTCCATATTCATGAAAACTGGGGATTAAAATTTACAGAATGAAATTACTTGGTAAGTCTGAAGAAAACACATATTAGGTTAATGGGGTTTGTACTTTTGTATGCTTTCCAATTTTTACATATTTCAGACTTCTGTATTCTTACTTAGAACTGAACTGAAGGTTTTGAGATCAAAGTTAATGACAAAGTTTTAAACCTGATTTATGAAAATACTTTTTTTTTCATATATATATGAATTAGAAAGAAAATCCTCTCAAAAAATCTTAGTTGAATTGCCCTAATCTATAAAGTGATCTCAGATGTAAGACTTTTTTCTCTGAAACAGTAGCAAACACACTTCAAAATACTTCTGAATGACTCACTTCCCATATAAAGATGACAAGAATTTCACAGAATATAAACTTTTTGGAAAAATCATGTTGTCAAGTTTATCAGAAATATCTTTTTCATTCCTTTTCCTTTCTTCCACAATTTCCTTCTGTAGCAATATTTGTAACGGGTGGGAGCCTAGCTGAGAGTTGATTCCCTTTCATGGCTGAGATACATAACAAAGTTTATGGGTTTCTTTGTCAAAGTATATTTGGTAGAGTATATATGTGTGTGTTCATCATGACTGTTGGAAAGAGGCAGGAAAACATAGGGGTGCAGCTGTTCTAGGACCTTCATTCTTGGTCACACTGGGACGTCTAGCCAATGCATTCAGCATGGACAATAGTGAGATCATGAGAAACTGCACAGCCCCACAAGTAAACAATAACAGATCTGACATAAAGCTGGATGTTTTTTCTAAGGGTACAAAAGCAGGACCCTCTTGCAGTCGAATCTGAAGCTTCACCTATGGGTGGATGCACTGCATAGGAATTTTTGCAATTACCTGAGACTCCTAGCATCAGCTGTAGCAGAGCTTCCCAGTTTGAAGTGTGGGCCTGAATGATGTTTCAGCGGCAACTGGTGATGTATTTCTTCTTAATCACTATTCTCTCTATGCAGCAATGATTTGATTCATTGCTAATTTTCCTCCATACTTTACTTTATACATATATATATGATTTGCCTTATTAGACTTATTTACTATATATATACAGATACATACCCAATTTGCATTAGCATGCTTATTTGCTTTAGTGTGCTTGTTTAATAAACTGTGCATGTTATACAGCTAGTGTGTGGTCTCTTTTTGTGTACCCTGCCTGTCAGCAGAACAGTATTAGACTGCCAGATTTACGCACTTTCCAACGTGAAATACAGTAACTAAAATTAGAGCAGTTGGAAAATCCTCAGACAGCCATATGCTTGCAACCTCCAAAATGAGAGATAATAACCAGAATCTGAAATAGTAGACAGAATATCACATAAACAGAATAAAATTCACATCCAAAATGGAAGTTAATAGCAGAATTGCATTACTGTAATTTTGTTCAGCTTACTTTTCTTTTCTATACAATTTTTCACTGAAATTGATAAATAACAGGATTTATTGAAACTAAGTTATGAGAAGTTTCTTTAAACTAAGGAAATAGCTTAAAGGAGACAATATTTCATAGTGTAGCAATTCTGCCATTCACAGTTGTTGATACTATGCATATAGAAATTAAAGGCCCTTTCTGTGAGGAAGACACTTGCCCTTCTTTAGTGTTTCTTTAATTTAAATACTATTGGACTTATAAAAAAAACCCAGATAAATTTCTGTAGTGTGATGTGTAATGATTCATTTCAGACATGTTGAGAACATGGGAAGAATGGCTGGCATTCAAGCAGTAGGACTGTTATTTGTCATCCTAATGTGAAGTCAGTTGTAGAAGACTGTATGCCAGGAATCTTCACATCTGCGAACGTGTGGTGTACTGTTTTTCCATATCAACTGCAAAAAGTTTCTCATATTCCTATAACAGGCATGTCCTTTTCCCAGGAATCCTCAGAGTTTTCACATAATTTTGTTTGCAAAGTCTTCTACTTGTTTTGGCCAACTTACTGTCTTTCTCACAAACATATTTTAAGCCTCATTCTTATAGCTACTTCTGACAAATAAAAACTGGCAGCAGTATTACATTGCACTAGTCAATTAAGTTAGGTGCCAGCCTGCATTTCTCCATATCTGCTGTCATCTGTCTCTCCAAGCTCTCCAGAGAAAGACATTTCGGTTATGGGGAAAAAAAAAAAAAAAAAATAAGCAAGCAAGCAAGCAAGCTTGTTGCAATAAAATCTAGAGGGTTTTTTTTTTATAAATATTATATACCTTACAGTAAAATTTCAGATGTGTTATTTTTAAAAGAGATCCAGTGTCAAAATCTGAAGCATAGTAGCAAGGAAATACTTTACTGTAAGAAGCATGAAAATTGTAGTAAATATTGTAGGGGTTTTTTGACTTTCTGGTAGTGTATTTTATAACAAATCTCTCTTTGACATTTTGACATTTCCATTCATATTAGCTCCATTTGTGAAGATCTGCTCATGTGTTTAATGGGTTTTAGTAATTTATGGAGTGTCTACTGTGCCAGTTAGTCTCTGATTTTCTTTTATGTGTTGGGTTTTCCCCACCACCATCCCCCATGTGTAGTAATGATTTTGTGTAGTGTTTAATCCAACACTCCAGTTTCACTCAGTTCTTCAGTGAATATCATCACTCTAACACAATTTTGAACTCTTTTACCTCTAAATTTAATCATGCAAAACTGATGCAATCATAAAAAGCAAAGCAAAAAAGGGAGGATAAATCCTGCTTTTAGTAATCTTTCTAAGATAACAGTTGCTGTGGAATGTGATCTTCAAAAAGCTGACCATATATTTTCAAAGGCGTATGTTTGCATTTGCAAGAAGCCAGCTATGGAATTATGCATATATTGGTAATAGAAATGCAACAGACATTATTTTGCCCAAATGTGGTAATGGCTGAGAGATAAAAGCCATAACTCCCACTTGACTGCAAACGTGCCCAATGAGAGCTTTTTTTTTTTTTTTTTTGAGAGAATTACTTGCAATAAATTGTCACTGAATAAAGGCATACTATCCAGTGTCAGTGCATACATGAGCTATATTAGTGATCATTTGATTACATATCTTTTTTGAGTTTACCACGATGCTCTTGTTATCCCTATTTAGCCCTCATGTTTATAGACATTCTATCCTGCTAAAGTTGCACTGTAATTTTATTTTGTTGCTGCAAAATAATTTCATATGCTATCAAAATTGAAGAAGCTGCAACAAATGTCTTGTTTACTTACTAATGGCAGCTTTAACTGAGGAAATGTCCTCAAACTCTATGAAACTGTGACCAGATCTTAAAATAGACAGATAATCTGTGATATTTATGTGGAACCTGTAAACATTTTGCAAATGTTCTTCAATTTCCCTCTTATGTTAAACCAGAATTCATATTTTGAGAAAATTATCTGTTTTAGATTACCATATATTTGTCAGGATACTGAAGAGAGGATTTGTTAGCATTAGGCATGTATCTCAAGACAATCAATTTGGGATGGAAACAGGAAATGAGGGTGTCTTAACAAATAAATTAGAGAAGTTAGGTAAACAGGGAATAAGGGTGTCTTTACATAGGTCTGGGAAATTGTGTAACCAGCAAACAGCAGGAACAGAGACAGCTGTGCCTTCACAAATAGAGTGTTACCAGCAAACAGCAAAATGTTGCAAAACTGGAAAGTTTAAGGTCATGAAGTGAGGAAGGATACTTACTAAGGAAGAACTTGTAGAAGGCTTATTGGGAGGTCTGCGTGTCCCTAGTACCTCAGCCACTGGAGAAAGAGAGAGGGCTGCAGGTGGATAGGATGTTCTAAATGTGTCTTCAAAAAGTGACTAGGAAACTGAAATGTTATGTGAGATGGGATTTGTTCTAGAAAAATAATATTCTTACTCAGAATGAGATGGCAAACTTAAAAAATTCAATACTGAAAATCCTCAGTATTTAATTATGAAATGTTTATTAATAAACAAAATTGCACTGTACATATGCTATGTACTAGCAGTTAAACTAATCCAATTTTTCAGTTGAATTTGCTGTTAGTAGTGGTGGAATGCAACAGCATTGCAGAGCTAACAATTCTATCAGCAGTATCGCATAGGATCCCAAAGATTTATCTGTCTCTTTCTGGCTTTGGTGACAACTGATTTCTCAGGCAGCATGAGTCACACAGCCCAAGTGTCTACAATGCCATGAATAACATGCAAATGACATGAATGTCATGGAAACATTCTTTTCAAGCCAGGGCTCCTCTGGCTTTCAGAGCAGTCCCAATTTCAGCTAAACTTCAAGCCTTATGCTCTGCAAGAACAGAAAGGGGAGCTACACACTGCAGAAACTGCAGTTCTGCTCTCTGCACGTACAAAAGCTGAGAAATTGCAGAAGATTCCAACTACTATGTGTTTTTTTGTTTGTTTTGCTTGCTTTTTCCTGGGAAATTTCAAAAAGTGATTATTGATGAAAGAAAAGTTAGTTTATGCTTTTGAAAATGATGCTGGCTAACTTTAGAGATGACTAAAAAGGTTCAAGGAAGATTAAAGTTCTTGCTTATTCTTCTATTTTTGGAGAGAACTTGTCTGTGAATGTGTGCAGGGTAGAACATTATAGGTGTCTTTTTCAGGAAAGTTTCCCAACAAGGCTTTTGGGAGTCATTCCAGCTAAAGGAATGACATTAAAAAATAGGCAAATTCTCTCTGGCCCTATATATATTAGCTCCTTAAAAAGAGCTGATTCTTATTGAAATTATTAGATGCAAAAGTATTTTGCACATCAGATGTTTAAGGCTTTTCTTGACTTGGTGGAATGTATAGATTGTCCTAGAGGCAAGAGTTTTATTCCATACAGTTAAGCATACCATACTTTAACTGATCAAATCTTAAACTGTTAGAATTAAACTTGGCTAAGGACTCTAAAGATAACAGGCAAGGATTCTATAGATATGTAGTGAATAAAAGACAGACGAGGGGCAACACAGACCCTCTCCAGAAGCTATCAGGAGAACTGGCCACCCTGGATTTGGACAAGGCTGAGGTTCTTAATGACTTCTTTGCCTCGGTCTTCACTAGCAAATGCTCTGCCCACACCACCTAAGTCTTGGAAGGCAGAAGCAGGGACTGTGAGAATGAAGACTCCAGGCCCACTGTAGGAGACGATCTGGTTCGAGACCATCTTAAGAACGTGAATGTGCACAAGTTCATGGGACCTGATGAAATCCATTCAAAGGTCCTGAAGGAGCTGGCAAATGAAGTTGCTAAGCCACTGTCCATTATATTTGAAAAATCATGGCAGTCAGGTGAA
>WYDI02015850.1:5727-29760 GCA_009867235.2 Psittacus erithacus | reverse complement strand
CCCATCCCTCCGGGAGCCGAGGGAGGAGGTGGGGGGGCAGTGAGTGGGCTGTGTGGCAGGCCTAAACCACGACACTCTTCCCTCAGGACAAATGGGGTCTGCTTTAGATCTCTCTGAGTTGAGGGTAATTGTGGTGTTTTTAAGAGGAAGTTAATTAAAAATACCTCGGTTCACAAAGGAGCTTGAATTTATTACAGCTCTCAAGAGTTGTGCAGCTTTGAAATTTAAACAGATAAACTATATTAGCCCTTGGCTGGACTTGAATCTTTTAGGTCTTTTTTTGGCTTCTCATATCCTGTAGTATGAAATACAGTTAGTTTGCATTTGGTAATGCTAGTAGTAATACTACAAGTGCTGAAATACTGCTACGTAGTGATTTTAGACACCACATCCATGCTAGACTGCAGTAACAGATGTGGCACTACTGAAATATCTAGTGTAGTATTTCACTTAAAGGGATATTAAATGGCATTTTTTCCACTGGATTTGGATATTGAAAGACCTTCTTTTGCTCTGTAATTGGGCATGTGTGTTTTCTGGTCCCAACTTAGGAAGAATGAACTTCCAATTAATTTATTAAGGATGGCTTTTGAAATAAGAACTATTTGCTGCAGTTCTCAAAGGAAATGTAAAGCTTGGCCCTCTGCTTAACAAATGACTGCTGTTAATCTTGAGTGATGATTGTCACTGTAGTGAAGATTTCATAACAAGGCAGAGTGTTTGCTGAGATGAGTTTTAATGTAGGAGGCTCTGATCTCAGGGACAGCTTATGGGCTCTGTACCCATGTGCACTCTGACAGAGCAGAGTGCAAATCTCTTGTGTGTCGCTGCTCACAGCTTTCAGCTGTGCTTTTATTTGCTTATTAACATTTTGCTCCAAATATTTTCTCAAGAAAGCACCTTTTTGGGTGTCTCTTAATTTTGCAGGTAAAGGTGAAACAGATATTCTTTAGGTTACTTCTTGTCCCAGGGCTTCTATACAGCCTTCCTACTTTGCTGTTTCTGTAAGTCAGAGAAAGCTATAGTGAGTTGTTTAATTGTTTATTCCATGAGGTAGCTGCAGTATGTAGCAATGAACATCGCAGAGAACTAGGCATTAACACTGTGTCAGTACCTGTGTTAGTAGCAACTTTTTCTGGAATCTAATGTGCCTTTTCCAGTCCTTATTTTATTTGTTAGCTTATTATATACTGCTTGGGCAGACCAGTTGCTCTTGGCAGCTGTTTGCTGTGCTTACCATTAGCCGCTCATAGACAGCTGCTTTTTTTTTGCTTTGTAACAACATCAACTATGGAAGTGACCACTTGTACTGGTCCCTAACACAACTCAGGGTGGCTGTAGTTCTGTAGCACTGAACATCTTGCTTGTTATGATATTTTTGTCACTGGGTTGTCTACAGCATAAGAAAATGGTTATTTCTGCTGGGCTGAGTTAAGCCTGTGGTAGCTGGGTTGAGCTGTCAGCCTTCAGCAGCAGAGGATATAGGGGCTGTAATGATGGCTGATGACTGTTGTGATCGTGCCAGTGGCACTGCACCTTCATCTAACAGTTTCAATGGAAGGGCAAAAGGGTGGGTACATAGTAATCAGTGGGAAACATAATTTATTGGTTAATAAACTAATTGGAAGTTCTCTAAGAAAAGCTACTTCTAAAGGGCAAAACAATTTTATTTGTGCAGTTGACCTGGGAAGAGCATGAGGTCAGTGTGTTTCTTCCTTAGTCTAAACATGCCTAGTAGTATTGCTCTTTGCCATCTTGCTATTACCCTTTCTTAACATTGGGGTTAAGCAGAGTCAAGAGATTGCAAATTGTATTTTACAGTGTTTGGTATAGTCACTTCAGAACAGATGAACCCTCAGTGGTATTTAACCACTATTTTTTATTGTGTTTGTTATAGCACTTAGGCATCTCTCTCTGTATATATGTTTTATTAGTTCTGTTTGGGCTGCTGCTTCTTACCAGCAGAGACCAAGAGTTAAAGAATGACCTGGTTCAGGTGCTGCTTTGGAAATGAATTTGAAAAATGCTTGCTTCTGGGAACAGCAGGACATGTTTGCTTATAGAGTGGCTAGATTCATTGCTCTAATCTTCGAGCCAAATGCTTAAAAACCCCATACTTTATAAAACCTTGAAAGTTGTGTGATGTGGCCTTTTGTATTCTCTTGGAGCATGGTGAAGTTTGATGCTTAATTCTTCAGGAAGTTCTTTCTAATTTGATGTTTGTCAGAAAAGCTGCGGCAGTAGCTGCCTCACATGGAGTACTGTTTAAAAGTGTAATGGGAACAGGGCATGGATGAAATTTGTAGTTTGCTTATTTACTATTCAGAGAAGCACGGTGTTAAGCAAGCAAAGCAAATAATAATGGTAGTGTTCTATAAAGCAGAAGATTTTGGGGCTTTAAGTGGTAAATTGGAATGGATTATGAACTCCCAGAAAACAACACCCAAGCAAATGGTAGGACTTGAAGAGTGAGTTAATTTTCTTGTACCCTTCCCACCTGCCGTGAGGATTTGTATATAATGATGCATGCAGTGGGCTGTCTGTAGCCAAAGACTTTTAGGAAGTACTTTGCCTAGGTCTTTAATTCATCCTGCTGAAATGGATTTACAAGGGACAGAATCAGGCAGATGTTAAAAGGTTTTGAAAAGCTCCCTGTTCATATATATTGACTGGATTAATGAGGCGCTTCCCAGCTCATAGTTTTTATATGTTTTTCATCTAGAAAGAAAAGATAGTTCCCATCTTAATTCCTCCTCTTTGATGTAACTCTTCTGTTTACCTGCTCCAACTTCACTGTTGCCTTTTCCTTACTAATTTTAAATGAGTTTAAAGCATTCGTGTGGATTTTCTAGGTATCTGCTCCAGTTAGAAATTGGTGGTGCTTGTGCGAAAGGATCCATCAAATTTATGCAGAAGTGAAAAAATCACACTGGATTGGAACAAAATAATAAAAGCAAGAACTCCTTGGTTACTAGATACGGTAATAACCAGGAATTGCATATGCAGTGTACTTTTAAAAGCACAGAATACTTCTGTTACACATGTACGTCCTAAGTAAGTGGCAGTAGTACTGTGTGAAAGTACTTTATATATATATATTTTTTATTTTTTTTCATTTTTAATGAAGTTGCTTCCACGCAGGTGGTCAGCATCTAAAACCTGCAGAGCAGATGGCTCTCCCCAGGAGAGTGAAAGGCAGGACTGCCGAGTGCAATCTAATGGTGCCAGACCATGCAGGACAATCTGCTGCCTGAGCTTGCCTTAAAAGCAGAACAAGAACAGCACAGAATTCACAGATGAAAAATAGTCAGGTCAGCGGGGGGCAGAACATAATTTACTGAATTATTTCTTGGGGAATACAGAGAAATACTTGAATAGCAGCAGGCAAGAATGGATTTTAAATATATAATTGTGCTTGAGGCTAATTCCCTGCTTTTACCTGTTGAGTTGCTAAACAGTACAGTAAGAAAAGATGACCACTTTTGAAAGCCATGGCCCTTTTCCTTTTATAAACCCATAAACATGTGGTTTTCTGAACACCTGGCATGTGAATAGATGTAAAAGGAATATTTGTGTTCCTGGCCTTACAGCAAGCCCTGAAAATCTTGTTTTCTTCACTTTTCTCTCCTTCACTGTATGCAGTGTGCAATCATTTTTGCAATCACTAGTTCATTTATTTGAGGCATTTGTTTCCTCTCCTTTCTGTTGTGCTCTTTAAACTGCAGAATTTCCTGCAGATAATGTACCTGTACCTTGTGTCAAAATACTGGTGGTTCCCTTCTCAGTACGGAAGCATCTTTTTCTTTGGTCTTTGAGGAAATTTCATGTCTCTTTGGCAGACGTATGAGCACAGCTTGGAAGGCTTGCCTGCATTAGCTTCTTCTTTCATGTCCTTCAGAACATCTGCATCTTCCTTACCATTGGGAGGCTTGTGATGTCCTTTGTAAGAGGGATTATTTTGCGTCTCAGAGAACAGGCTATGAAATCAGGCAAGTGTGTTAATATCTCTGTAGTTAAGTAGCTAGGGTTTGAAAGCATGACAGCAGATGGAAACTCAACTAGGAATGGAAGCCAAAAAGGAAGGTGTCTTGCAGCATCTCTGTCTGGAGAGAATTCTTGAAGGCATGCATTACATCAGTTTGTCACATGATTAATGGCTGTTGTTCCATCCTAAAATTTAAGATGAGTGAGGTGTTTTTCTGTTTGAATTAGTTCTGTTTGCAACAATAAGATATCTGGTGTGTAACAGTGCTTTCATCCATGCAGTTGTCCTTTTCAAGCAGTCAATAGTTGAAAGTATGATTAATTTATAAGCACATGCTGACTTCTACTTGGGGCATTTTTTTTGTATTTTGCTTTTATGCTTCCTTTTGCTCATGTATATGTGAGGCTGCCAAAAAGAAATCTTAAGGTTTTGTTATGTTGTTTAGAATAAGACTTTTCTCTTGGTTCTGTGATGAAACATCTGAGAAAATCAGTGTGTTTTCTTCAAGGGTTGAACTCAGGGCCCTTGCCACTATCCATCTGTGTTCCATGGGACTCTTACCAAAGTTTTGCTGATGGTGGCCTGTTTATCTGACTGTAGATGACTGGCAAAAGGCAATTGGCTGTGGGGCTAAAGGCAATGCTGAAACACATGTTTCTTCCTTTGGGGCTTTTTGTGAATGCACTGAGATGACCCGTTTCTTCTTTTGAAAAGACCTTTAACATCTGCACTGGAATGGGGCTCCTGTCTGGCTGCATGCAAAGGAGAGGAGAGCTTGGGCTGATAAGTGGGCTTAATTATGTCTATATCCACTGTAGAGGAAGGTTGTTGCTAGGTGTTTGGATGTATCACTATGTCAGCAAGATAGCAGAAATGAGATGTAGTGATAGGTGTTAGCATCCCTGATGTGATGTATATACACACAGCTGACATGGAGCAGTGAATTCAGAGGGCAGTCCTGATGATCAGTTAACACACACTAGAATCTCTTCAAAGAATCAAATCTGGTCATGTGTTTAGTACCACCTGAATTTACTGTAATATTGAATTATTTAATCTCTATCATCTGAGGGTTCATTATTATAGATTATTATTTAATAAAAGAAGTAGTGAGCCATGCTAATCAGATTGCCAGTACCATTATGCAAAGTTCCCTGCAGTTGTCTAGTAAAAGGCAGTTTCTGCTTCACAAATCAGTCTGTCCCAGTAGTTCTTGTTTCCTCTGTTGTAGGGTTTTGCTGGTGGTGGGGTTTTTTTGCTTACGTGTAATAACTGATGCTAAGTAATCAGTGTAAGAATTTGAGCTAAACAGCATTTGGGGCAAAATTCTTATTGTACTACATTACTCATCAAAATGGTTAATGACAGTGTTTATATATTGCAGTTTTATTTACCAGCCAGAGTGAAGATACCCATTTTTTAATCCAAACAATATTTAATCCTTCTGAAAAGAATTATAAAGTCTCCTCTTTTATTTTGTGTTGCTCTTGCTTTTAAATGTGGTTTTAAAGTGACTTGGGGCTTTGCTTTCAATATGATTAGTGTGGGCATTCAGGAAGTTGTATTGTATGGTCTGGGTTTGTTTGTTCCAAAGGAGAGTAAGTGTGTTTGTCATTTCATATGACTTCACATTTTTTCTCAGGGTATGAAGAAAGGGAGAGAGGAGGAGAATGGAAGATGGAAAGAGGTAGCACTTGTACCTGATACACAGGTGAACACTTCTTGAAAAGCAACAGAATTTGTGCTTTGAAAGTCACAAAGGACAAGAAAAGCCAGTTCAAGCCTTCATGTTATCTACGTCTTTGATTTTCATTAAATAACACTTGTTGGTGATGTTGCAGTTATGTAACAAAATAAAGGTAGTGAGTTCAGTCTTAGGAAGAAGACCCCGCCTCCTACCCCTCTGGAAGAGTGGCCCTTGCGTGTCAGCTGAGTCCTGTGAACTTGAAGTTTCTACCAAAGCTGGGATGTTGATGCCAGCCTGGTTTATGGCAGTCTCTATGAGAGTGATTGAACCCTCTAATAGTCTAGAAATTATTTTCCTGTGATTTTAATTTGTGTCATGATGTGTACGTATTCTTTCTGGTTCTATTCACATTTGTGGCTCTAAGGCTGAAACTTAAGGCATGGTGTTTGGGTAGTAAATGTATCGGCAGTTCTGCAGGCAATGTGATACTGACTCCTGCATTCCTGACCTACAGATCCAAACAGCATGTGTGAAAGAAGTGAGGAAAAAAAGCCAAGTGTCATGGTTTAAGCCCAGCTGGTAACTCGGCACAGCCATATAGACATGGGCACAGCTGGCTTTGTTGTGTTGTGTGACTGCAAGAGCATCAGCACCTAAGAGGAATTAGGGGGAGGGTAAACCTGTCTTTTAATGCCCTGTAAAAGCAATTTATATATCTGCAGTTCCATCTTCTGTTTCCTATAGCATGATTAAAGCTTGCTGTGCATAGATGCTTTTCCATGCTGACATTAGGTACTGGAGGTTATCTACCTTTGTGGCTTGTAAATAGCTATGTGAATTACAGGTTTCTTACGTAGAATTTCAGAAATGATGCAGTGCTACCTCTTAAAGGCTTTATCCTGATGATAAGTCCTTGTTAAGGCATGTATTGAGGGGAGGATAACACAGCAATTTTGCAATGACTGCTTGATTGTATTGTCTGCTTTCAGTGAGCACAGTTGTGTGATCTGCTTTTTCTTTTGTTGTTTGGATACAATTGGCAGCTCAATCAAAGACAGGACGCTAAGGGCAATGTTGGTGACAGATTGCAGAGTTAGGGCAGGAATGTGTGTAAGTAGGAGTTTGGCCATCGGGTTGGTCTGTTACAAAGCTGGCTACAGCATTCCTGCTAAGTGTGAAATGATTTCCCTTTCAGTGGGTAGCAGGGGAGAAGCAAGGAAGTTGGTCAGAAAGAAGAGGGGAGCCAGGAAAGAACAGTGAACACGTGTAGTGGCTGATAGATTATGTTTTGCAGGATTGTCTGCTCCATTCTCTCCAGATGCAAGTGCAGCTGCCATTCTGCATGTGCAGATGTTGATGATGGCTCTGACGAAGGGCATCAGAAATAGAAAGGGCTGCTAAGTTACATCTTTCCGAGATGGAATTTAGCACTGGGGTTAACAGGTAAGTCCAAGAGAATATCATAGGATACCATAATTTAGGATAAAGATCTTTGTAATATTGTGGTCAGTTTGTTCTAGGGCTGACTGCCTGCATCAGAGCTTGGGTGTAGGCTGGGAGCCTTAGGTAATCTAGTCATCACTGAGGTCACCAGGCTTGCAATTCTCACCAAAATCCTGTCAACCTTGTAATGCTAAGATGAGGTGGCCTGAGCACTACTGAAGGAAGTGCCTCTTTCCAGAAGGCTTGGGGGTTGATCAAGAGACAAATTGTACATAATATTTTCATTAATTACCCTGGCATAAGGGAGTGGGTGCGTGCTAATGAATTTTGCTGAGGATACTTTGTGGGAGGCACTGTCCAATAAAGAAGGGCTGGAAATGAGGGAAGAACTAGAATGTGTTAAAGGTCGCAGTAGTAGAAATGGGATGAAATCCTTAGTTTTGTATGTGGAGCTGCTTGTCTGTGGAGGATGAAGTCCTGGCTTTAATTGTTAATTGCAGAATGCCTGTAAGTGTTAAAAAGACAAATTCTATCCTGTCTGAAATGACATTTCTAATAAAAACAGAGAAGTGCTGAGCTGATTTTCATCAGTGTGTGGTTCAAAACCCTGGTGGTGAAACTTGTGTGGAAGAACACAAGTATTCCTGATTGTTTGTATTCAAGATAAAATTAAACAGAAGTGGATATAGAGAAAGCTCTCCAAGGATGAAGGGTGCAGCAGTGGTAGAAGGGGCCACATTGAAAAAGGTTGAAGGGGAAGAAGTAGAGGAAAAATGACCAGTTTTCTTTAAAAGTCACTGTCGGTACAAGAAGGGATGGTCACCTATTAACAAAGATAAGTCAGCTGGGAAGAAAACTTCCTCATCTTTGGAGTAAAAATGTTCTGGAAGGGTTCCACTAGAATTACTAAGGACAAAAAGGGAATTAACTTGAACTGAGGTTTTCTGTTTGTTGTGTTTCGGGTTTGCTTTGTTTTAAAGGGTTCATAAGCAGAACTACCGGGATGTGAGGAGTGTGGGATCTGATCCTCTTCAATCCTGTATTGCAGGCCTCTAAAAAGTCATAATTGTTTATGTCTGATTAAAGGTGGGGACATCTTTTATTTTAAAATATTTAATCTGTATGAGTGCTTGCAACTTGAACTGGTACTTCTGTAGGAAAAAGCATCTGAATGCTGATGATAGGCATAGCTCAACTGACATGTTCTCAGTGCACAAATTAATTCTTTTCGTAGTTTGGTATTGCTGGAAGGTCTTCAGGTTATTTTCGTCTGAGGGCTGCAGAAAGTAATCTTAGGGCAGAAGTAGCCACATGGGGGGTTTTTTAATGCATGACCCAGAATTCCGGTTGGTTTCTTGTAAGTTTTAAAAGAATTGATTGTCAAAAAAGAAAATCAAAATATAAAAAAAAATATATATTAAGGAAATATATGTAGATTATAAGAAACAAATTCAAAAGCCCATCCTTTTAATAGCTCTAGAATGTCTTTAGAATAGGGTGAGGAAAGGACCTATTGAAGAACAGCAAATCTTGAAAGCAAAGAAAATTTGCTTCAGTATCCCAAAGATTAAGAAGCATAAGTCTGTTCTTGCAACCACGTCCAATTGTAGGTGCTGATGAAAGTTGGTGCTTCTGCCTGATTTACAGGGGTTCACTGGACATGGGGCAGAATTAGGAAGAAAAACAGGAGAGTGAGAGCTTTCCGCTTCATTAAGTAGTATTCCACTGCTGGCATACTGAAGAGGTTTGAAATTTTAGTCTATTATAAGTTTTAGTTAAGCCATTGGAGGCATTACAGCAGAAGTCCAAAAGGGTTTTTGTCAGGTTTTACAGCATAGAGGCTGTAAATATCAGACCAGATATATCTTGCCACACGTAGTCTTTGCAGTATAGCATTGGTGCAAGGGACAGGGAGATTAACTTATGACATACATCGGGGATAACTTTAGCTGTACAGTCATCTTTAGGCTTCATTAGCTCATTCCAATTTCACTTGTGTAGTACAAACTAGGGAGCCCCCACTAGTGTGGTTAAAATTACAGCATAGGCGAAGTACACATCTGTGCTTGAGCTTGTAATTCTGAGAACTGTGATTTAAATAGAGAGCCAAAAAAAAGGACACAAGCACACAAACTAGGTGTGAATTTATAGTTCCCCTGCTGCCCCTGAAGTCTTGCTGCCTGTCTGGGCCTCTCCCCCGGGCAGAGCCAGCAGCATAGGCTGATTGTCAGTGCAACCCAGACATCTTGCAGCTGGCTCTTCATTAGGTTTGTCTCATTATATGAGCTCCTGAGCTGAAACCCTGGGTTATGATTGCTGAATTGCTGATTATGTAGTTTGGCACATGAAGCTGCTGGGGACTGTGCTTGAATTCACCCCATCCCTTATGTTCTGGTTTTTTGTGGCGTTTTGTTTGGTTCACTTTTTTCCCTTGATAGTTTGCATTAGCCTTATGTATCTCAAATTGATATGCAGAGTTGATAGGAATTTAACAGGAAGCCAACTCCTGTAAAAAAGATTGTTATGATGTCCCACTTGAACATGTAAACCCACTTGTGCCTTGTACTGCATGCCTTGGAAAAACCCCTGGGGAAAGTAAGCGGCTCTGTGGTTGCATCCTGGTGTGAGAGAAAGTGTAAGGCTTCAGCACAGAGCCATATTTGAAGCAGAAGAAAAACAGAACATTGCTCTTTGAAAATCTTACAGTCCTTCTTTTGTACTGCATGTGGCAAGATTCCTGTTGGCAATACCTATCCAGTGAAGAAGTAATAGTGCATTGTCAGCAGAAGAGCAGAGCAGCCTGAATGTTGTAAGTCACCAGTATTTGGCACCTGTGACATGGCTGAATAGGCCAGATAACTGGAGTGGGCACTCTGCAAATTGAGCCCATGTAGTAGTGCTGGCAGCCAAACCTGTATCTCATCACTCAAGAATATAGAGTGTGCTGGGGAGAGGAGGTTGAGCTGGGGGTAGAGGAGAACCTGTTGGGAACATCCATCTGTTCTCCTTGCTTATGAGGTTACATGCCTGTGATTTCTTGGCTGGAGAAACATGACTAAATAAATAAATACATAGGGGGGAAAAAAAGCTTCTGTGACTAATAACAACAATTTGTGCTAGAAGACAATGCTATCAATTTGGGAGTTTGAGAAAAGAAAAAGATTTATTTCTTGTGGATCACTCGGCATCTGTGTGAAGTGATTTAACCAATGATAGTATTTTTTGGATCTGCTAATGCACTTGTTCTTACAGCCATACTCTTCCCATATGGGAAATGCACTGCTATTAACATAACCTCCTGCTGAGGATATAAACCTTGCTGGTACACATTGGAGGACTGAATTACAGGGAGCTGATTTGAAGAAGACATAGATTCATTGCTGCAAGTGTGCTGTGCTCTTTTTTTGGTTTAGTACCATACGTCTGCTGTGAACTAGAAAGATGCAGAGTTGTCATAGCTGGGAAGGTAGTCAGCTTTCTGCAACTCACGGAGAAGTACGTATGAAGTAAATTGCAGCTATGGACTAATTTGGTGAGTTCAGTAAGATGGAAAATAGAGCAGAAACTTCCTTGTAAGATTGCTTACTTTTAATTTATAGTAGTAAGAAGATGGACATCGATATTTCTGAAGCATTTTCATTAGTTTCTTAAGGTTTCCAAAGTCCCTGCATGTTTCTAGACTTTGTCAAAAAGTTCATGAAAACAGATTTAACTTATTTTCTCCTCTTGCAACACTCAGCATCATAAGGTCACAGCGGCTTTTTTTTGCACTAGTATTAGGGAAGAAGAAGTGTTTTCTTTGGTACTTAAACTTTCCTTGTCACTATGGTGGCCTGACTAATCATCTGCTTGGAGGCATGAGGCAATATGCTGTCTTTTGTGACCTTTTGTTGATTTTTCTAGCTTTTCTTTTGGAAAGCCAGCAGAGCCTACCCAGCCCTCTTTATGAGTCCATCCAGGAGTGATTTGTTGCATGAAGAAGTGGGTTATGTCTTAGAAGTGAACAAGGATTTGCTGAAATTGCTTTATGCTTCTGGGGATTTATAGTTAGGGAATATCTTCAGGTGAGAAATGGCACATTTTATTTACAGCTCTTGTTTTTCTTGTAGGACAGCTTATTTTATGATATAATAATTTGTGTAGTGTTAATGTCTCTGTGTTTTGGTATGATCCAGTCAATGGAGATATGTCAGTATCTGTTGCATCTGGTGACTTAATAATTTCCTTTCCTGAGGAAGTACATAAGCAGTACTCTTGAAGAACAAACTGCTGCAGCATACCATGCAGTTATTTTTACTTGTAGGCAAGTGTAAAGAAATGAATGCCTCCAGAAACACATTGGAGGCATTTAATTATCAGAACCATTTGTTATTATTTCATTTGCTGTTGAACGAGAAACAGCAAGGGGGAAAAAAAGAAAAAATACAAACCAGAATCCTCCAGGGAAACCAAAAGCGTTTTAGATGTGTTTTGTGGTTGATGCTTCATGCTTGTTAAAGCCAAGATTTGGTTTCAAAGCCCTTTTAATAGAGATGCTAATGGGATTCTTCTGCTTCTTAGAGAATGTGTGATAAGAGATTTTTGTGTGAGAGCAATCTGAGCTGCAAAGGGCAACATTCAGTAATGCTGCCCAGATTTCCATAAAGCTGGTGTTACTGGGGTAGTATTTCATAAGAGAGAGGGGCATTGCTTACATGCTTGCTTGGTGTTTGCCAGTTTGCTGGCTGTCTGCTCTGGACCATGTGCTTAGACTTGTGTTTGTTCTTTAAAAGGCAAAGTATGGGTGGGAATGAAGCCAGAATATTCTCCCTCACCAAACTCTCCAGCTAGGTGCCTCCCTCAGCATGGCTGCCCTCACCTACTGAGAGAAAGCTTGCACCTGCAAACCTTTTTCTTCCTACCTGCAGTTGCAGTGACGGGCTGTAAAGAAACCAGAAGTCACTGGCTAAGCAGATTAGTTTGATTGCAGAGCCTGAAGCTTCATCTGGGCTAATTTACCTTGGTTGTCAGGGAGTTTCCCTACTCCTGCAGGTCAACTGCTGTAGATCTCTTTATATGGCTTGGATGTCCATCCATGGACTAGGGTGTCTGAGGCACAATGGCCAAGCAAAGGCAATTTGAGGTGAAGGTTAAACCCTATGAACTCTCCATTCAGTTGTACAGTCTCCTGGTCTGTCTTCAGCTTTTAACAGCTCATCCTGGCTAATTCTTAATCCACATCTTAATCCTATGTGGATGATGCTGCTGATGATAAAGCTTTACTTAATGAAAAATAAAGTCTGCTCCTTTGGGTTTTTCATTTCACATCTGTAGATGTTGTCTCTTACAGTGTCTCAGGTCCTTTTGGGAGTTTTAGTCATCCTCAGTGTAATCATTACTATTCCAAGTAAAATAGTGTGGCTGTCCTAAAGTTTGTTTATTATGCTATGCGGCAGATTTTATTTTGAGCTGTGGACTTCTGCTCTCTAGACAAAAGTTGACTTAAGTGACTGTGGGCTTGGATTCAGTGGATTTGTTTCTCTTTATTTTATTGTCTTTTGTTGTCACCCTGCCAGACGTAAACCATTAAGGTGAACAGGTAAGGCAAAGCATAAAGATCTAATGACACATGTTGGAAATTAGTTGTAGAGATAGGTTGCCGTCTGGTTGTCCTCCTTAGTTCTTGTTCATGCCCTGGCAACTTGCAAACAGGTTTTGTTTAGATCTTGTGATTTCTGGTTTACATTGTTTCTTTTCAACTGGGAATGCTATAAATCCTTTTCAAATAATTTGTCTAACTCTCAGATGTGCTCTCATGCCTATAGTATTGACATTGGGCATGCTGTCTGTACACTTAATACAGCAGGAACTGTTTCTCCCAGATGTGCAGACAAACCAAATTAGGTTTGAATGGAAAAATCGAATAAGGCTGAAATGAGGAGAGAGGAAGAACTGGCTTGAGTTTCTGAGGTGAGGGTTTAGCATATTGTGTTGTAGGCTTAAAAACTGCTTAATTTAGTGACTAATGTAACTGTGGCTACTCAGCATAGCGTGATGCCTACTCCTGCACACTATTGACACTGTCCTTTACAGTCCTTAAACACAAATTTTCAGTGCTGTCAGCAGATAATTACCTTTATTATAAGATAGCCGCCTAATATTTGACAGCTGTTCTGCGTTGTGACTACAGTGCATTGAGAAACTAATGGCACGAAACCTTTCTAAAGAAGTATTTTTGTTTTTTAAGCGAAGCTGTTCCTCAGCAGTACCTGAACCTACTGACCGTCTGTTCTGGTCCTTGCTCAGCCCAGCAGCATGGGACAGGATGACCTGGCTCCACACCAGTTGGTGCAGCACCATCATCAATGTATAAACTGTGATGCTAACTGTGCATAAAGCCAGTCAAAGTGGGGATGATGCCTTTCTGGTGGTGAGGCCATCGTGCTGACTCTTACACAGGACACTTGACTCATACCAAATTAGCCTGAGCTGATGCATCTGCTTTTGATAGGCAGAGTACAAAAATTGGAGGACACCAGCAGAGTTTAAAGGCTTGGAGAGATGATTAAACTTTAATGCTGTTTTGCAGCCTCATACATGTTGATTTTGTGTTATGGGGCTGCCACTTTCCACTTTATTTTCGTGATGGTTTTCAGTGGAAACAACCACATGTGTCTCTTGTTTTTCCTGGTTTTCTTTATTTATTTTTGTTCCTTCTGAGTGCAGAAAATTACCATTCTGTGTGCAGGATGATCGACCTGTTTGTGACAGAAATATAGGGGACAGGTAAAGTGACCTTCTCCAGCTCATAAGGTGCTCCTCTTGCACCTAGTGCTTTCCTCACTTCTTCCATCATTTACGCTATTTCTGCGGTTTGAGGAGTGTATCCTTCAACAATTCCGAAAGTGAATTTTCAGTTTCTAGAGGCTTAGTGAATTAAAATATAATTTAAAACCTAAGATGCACTCTTGTATGAAATAGCTTTCTCTGTTTTACAAATGATAACAAAAAGACTTCATGCTCATGAGCAACTCAAACTGTGTCAGCCGATAATCAATATCAGAATGCTGTACATAAGTGAAAAACTGAAGTGAGGCTACAGGAAGTAGAAACGGTCTTTTTAAGTTATCCAATAAATTCTTTTACTGTTGTGATTTACGATAGAAAAATATTTCTTGATATTCCAGCAAACTGAAGTAGCAAAGGAGGCCAATGCTGTCTGTTTCTTCTACTAAAGTTTTGATTGAACAGAAAAGCTGTTTTGCAGCCTACCATGTGCTTGCATTGTCACTAATTGAGTTTTTAATGTTGCAGTCTGTTTCCTGCTGTAATAATGACTTGTATCTTTCTAGTTAATGAGCCTGGATCATTAGAGCATCAGTGTTCAAGGACTGCCTTAAAAAGCACAGCTGTCCTGCAGTCAGCTGAGAAGTGATGGTACTTAACCCTTTTACTTAAAAAGGAACTTCCCAGAATTACTAAAACACCTTCCACTAGACCAGCTTGCTGAAAGCCTCATCCTGCCTGGCCTCGAACACTGCCAGGGATGAGACCAGCCATAGCTTCTCACAGGGGCAACCTGTGCCAATGCCTCACCACCTTCATAGTGAAGAATTTCTTCCTAATGTCTAATCTCAGTCTCCCCTCTTTCAGTTTAAAGACACTCCCCCTTTTCCTATCACTATATACCCTTGTAAAGGTAAACATGAGTACCAAAAGCACTGAGAAAACAAGAAATAAGTATTTATTTGGTGGTTGATTTTGTGGGGTTATTTTTCCTCTTTGCAAATACTTCTGGAGGTGTGTTGTGTTTTTGTTTTTTTTTACTGGAGAGACAATAGTCTGTACATGAGATCTATATGAGTCAGTTTGTAAATGGATAAAGATTTTAGTCTGAAGGGACTGCAGAATGCTAATGGGTTGCTTGGGTATAAACTGCCTACCAATTTCTTTAAATGTCAAAAATTATGTTCTTTATTTGAGATTATTTTATATAAGATAGCTATTTGTATTCAATTGTATACAGCAAGCCAGCCAAGGAACAATCTCAAGGAGTATGGTGAATATTAAGAATCGTTGATCCAATGAAAATCATACCTGATCCTTATCATTTACGCATTGTGCTGATGAATCACTAAGAATGTGCAATTTAAATAGTTTGAGTTTATCAAAGATATGAATACCTGTGATAAAACTTCACTGTAACAAATTTACAGGGAAAAAACTGGAAACTGCTTTCTTGACTTTTTCGAGGCTTGTGCCTGGTGCAGGAGCCTTGCTAGACTGCAGAAGTCTGTTGCAGCTTTGTTTTCTTGATTGCCTTATTGCTGCTGTTTGTTTGTAGGGGTAGATCAGTGAAGGGATCAAAGAAAGTCCTGAGTCCTACCCTGCTAAAACTCAGGAGTGGAAGCAGCTCCGTGCTTGGCTTGGGAGGGACAGCTCAGACTCTCCTTACACTAGAGGAGGATCTTCTAGACCCTTCCCAGACTCCGGGATCCCCTGTAGCTGGTACTTGGTTTGTTAGTCCTTTGTGGGACAGTGATGTTCTCAGAGAGTTTCTAATGCTCAGTCCCCTAAGAGAAATTGTAAAAACAGCTGCAACATTTTAGATCTTTATGTGGTCCAGTTCCTTTCAGCAAAGCTGAACAGGTATTTGGAATTAACCAAGACTACTTTTTTCATGCCTTTTGTACTTTAATAATTCTGAAGAAGGTATGAACGATTATGGAAAGTGTCTGTATGTTCACTTTTGTAGTCTCAATAAGGTGCTGTTCCAGAGAATATATACTTATCCTCCATATCAGTATTTTTGCACCTAACTGGCTTTTTGTTATATAGTGCTTTACTTTCTTTGTGAAAAACTCCAATATTTCCTAGCTCTACATGCATTCTTTTGAGTTAAGAGAACGTATATTTTTGGATTGTATTTTAGAATTGCATATTTATTCAAGACTGCATGAAAAAGGGGAAAATGGATTGAAAACCCATTCTTTTCAACTTCTGATTTTTCACAGCAGATTCATCAGCTCTGCTTCCTGTGACACACAGATATCCCTGCTTCTCTTGGACACCAAAAAGGCAGACCCACAATAACTTCTTTTGTGGGTGATGATTTTCTGAAACCTGATTACCTTACTTACATGTTTTCTGAAGATAAGATCCTATCTGTACTGACTCATATTTTTAGTCACGATGATGTGTCCTCTTCCTTTTTTGTAAGAATATTCTGTTGATTTGTTGGCCTTTTTTTCTTCTGGTCACAAGCTTTTCAGCTTTCTAGCAGGCTATTTATGGTAGACCATTGTCAGTTGAAGGTCTTTGAATTTTCTCTACAAAGTTCAGTAATGTAAATATTTCAATTTGAAATATATATATACAAGAAAATAATATAACATTTTCAGTAAAAATACAGGTTATAAAACTTTTGGAGCACATGAAGACTTTTGAGGGTAATAAATACAGCTTTATGATCCAAGAGGTATTATTTTTCTTACTTGGCCAGGTGAAGGAGGCTAAAAAAGAGACTGCCAAACAATTTCTACAGTTTCAGTTAAGCATAGGCAAGTTGTAACAAAGATATGAATACATTGGGATTTTATTATTTCTATGTGTCTGAAAGGTTTTTCTGCCTTGCAATCAATTCAAATAACCATGCTATTGCAATGCAGAGAGAGTAACAAGCAGCCTGAAAAAATGACTGAAGTGCAAATAGTGCATTTTTTTTTTCCTAGCCCATGTTTTTCACTTGACAGTAACAAATCCATGAGAGAACTGTTTCCTTGGAATTGCTGGACTGCTGAGAACCAAATTTGACCAATCAGTTGTACTAACCAACACAAGGGAGAAGCAGTAGCAGCGGCAATCTGTGCTTCATAAAGGAATCTATAATGAGGGCAAAAGAGTTTGTTTCATAAAATCAAGGCAGCATGTTCTTGGGAATAACCTCTCGGTTGCTTGCATGGGAGGAAAAGAATAGACAGAAATATGCACAAAAGAGAGACTATAAATTCCATCATGTAAATGTGTCTTCAGTGTAGAGGATAGCAGGTCAGCTGTTCTTCTGTAAGGGCGCAATTTAGTTTAGCTATCTACAGATTATAGAAAATAAAAGGAATTAGACATTAACAAAGGAATTAATAAAGAAAAGCTGAGTGGACCCACTTTTTGTAGTGAAGGTCTATTGAACTCAGGTTTGAGTTATGATTTCTTGCCAGGTGAATGGTGGTAGTATCAGGCCTTGGACAATAACTACCAATTTTGACTCTCTTGAAAACTTATCTTAATTCTTTTTTTATTAGAAACAATGCAAATTCTAAGCTTATGGAAGTATAGATTGACCCATAAAGGCTTATAGGCCAAGGGTAGATGTAGAGAAAAAAAAATTGTTGCTCAAAAAAGGCAAGGAGTCTTGTGTGTGGCTGTTTTCCTTACCAATGGCAGCCATCTTATTGCAAGAAAATCTGTAAAAATGCTGGAGTTCGTGCATTTGCCCATAATGTGTGAGAATATTTTCTTTTCTAGTGAAGGATTTCATTGTTCTAGTGAAGGATTATGGTCACAGTGGCTCCCATAGTTGCCTTGTTAAGGGCCTATGGTTTTGAGCACTTTCTTGGGTTTCTGATTGACTTTGACCAGAGATTGTACAGCTTCATGAAGCAGAAACGTGTGCTGTCGAGGTCAGCTTGTGACCAAGCCGCATGGATGGAACTTCACAGCCTGTAAGAGGTAGAAGGAAGTGGCATTTCTGGCTGAAATCTAGTGTTAATGAGGAGTCACAAACACCCCACAGATTAATAACACTCTAGATAAAAAGTTTCAAATCAAAAGAGGTGTGAGCTCCTCCGAGTGTTTCCTTTTTCCAAGTAATTTTTCACCGGAAACATTTTTGTGGTCCTTGTTTTCTCCAGCTTTGAGCTGAATTTAAAGCTGCAGGAAGTACCCGCTAAACAAATGAAGAGATGAAAAAAAAAAAAGGAAATGCAATTGTTTTAATATCATGAAAAGGATTTAAATTTTTCAAGACAGAAGTAAACTAAACTGTGTCTGGATTTGGGGTTAGTATTGTAGTAGTTGTAACTGGAAAGAACATTTTCTGGAATGAATTAAATTGATAATGTATTTGATCTTAGCCAAAAGTAGACAGTGTTCTTTCTGAAAAATTAGTCATTCTGCAGAGCAAGAAAGTTAAAGAGGGGAGTTCTGAAAGAAGGGCTTAGCTTCTTCAGTAACTGCATGGACATAGCGTTGTGCTAAAACATATCACCAGTACCCAACTTGAATGGAATAGAAGCAGGGTAATTGTAATCTTTTAGTGCCCCATTAAAGCATTGTTTTGCTATATGATCTGACAGGGTATTGTTACATTGTACTATTCAAAAGAGTATCTGCCTTGTGGTCTAAAATAATGATCACTGCTCTGGTTATCCCAGTGTGTCATGGAACTACAGCTGATATTAGCCCACTTGGGCATCTCCTCCTAAAACACAGTTTGCCTTTTTGCGCTGGAAATAAATATTCATTAGCAGTACTCTGCTCCTTAAATGCATCACGTCTTACAGAACTGGAATATTGTGCTTGTGTCTGTTAGTAGGTCACACACCAGCCTCCTAAGAGGAACAAGCACAAGTGACATTGTTTCAGAAGTGACTTCAGTTATTAAAAAAATAAATATCTTTTTTCCTTTTCTGTCATATTTTTGGTGATTCTGTCAACTTTTTATAAAAACTAACAGATAGGTTAGACTTTCTCCTTGAACTAGGAGGACTTGAAGTTTAGGCTGTTTATGCTGTCCCAGTGCTGAGAGAAGAGCTATGGTGTTAATACAAACAGGTAACACTGGAGAAAGAGTTCAATGGGTATTTCCCATTTTTTTGAGAATAGTCAAGAAACTTTACTTGCACCCCAGATGAAATACTGATTTAGTTATCAAACAGCTTTTTCTTGGTCAGCATGACTTCACAAAAATGCAAATTTAGGAAATAACTTGCTTATCTGCTTTATAGCAGTTTGGAAATCCCTGTAACAGAAGGTCTGTAGCAACAGAAGACCAGCTTGTGTTGACTGAGAGGAGCAGAATCAAATTTGGCCTAAGCAACTGATTGAAGTCAATGCTAGTAGTTACTCAGTGAAGCCGTATATATTCAGATCTTTGAAATCAAGGGCTAAGTAGGAAGAAAATGGACATTGTGTAACAGTAGGTGGGCCCAAGCATGTTCTGGTTTGAGCATTACAGTAGCATACAAAGCCAGGAGCTTATCTTTAAAGTCACATTGGATACAAAGCTTTAATTCATTTCATACAAGCAGTCTTTTAGTACTGCCACACAGGTATGGCTACTCTGCCATCAGAAACTGCATGGTTTTGCATTAAAGATGATAATTGTCCCTTCTGGTGTATGGTACCATAACATCCTGCTGATGGGACCTGCTTCTTTTGTGTTTTGGGTTGAAATTGTTCTCTCAGAAAAGATCTTGTGTTTGAGGAAATCAATTGCTAGTCTCAGCTCTTGTATTTTCTGTTAGAACACATCCTTATTAATGTTGTTGCTTTAAGAGGAAACACATTGTATTTTCAGATATTTTCTTCATTATACATGCTGGATTTAAATGGATGTACATTATGTGTTAAAACAAAATTTCAAAAGGTCACATAAACAGCTGCATATTTAGATTATATATATATGTCCAGGATTCTCATGTTCCATTTCCTTTGAAACCCAATAATCTGGGAAGTGCGGTCAAAGAAGTAGTCATATAGCTCCCATCAGAATTAATGAACTCTATAGCTAGATCCTCTGAACTTCCTAAAAATCTTGTCCTTGCAATATAGAAAGCTGAATTGGGAGTTCATTTGATATCTGTACATGTAACTTCTTATTAAAATCCCAAGTCTGTGAGATTATTTTTCTCATCTGGAACTGTAGCTGGGGTATTTTCAGACTGTGTGTATCCTGATTGCGTGATCTGCTCTTGTATGATCTGTTTGTCTGAGGCTGATTCCAGTGGAGGCCTTTATCCCTCAAGTGCAAAAAATAAGGTGATAGAGATCCTTGGACAGAGATATTGAATTCACATACACTTAATTCGTGTATCGAATTTAACCTGATCAAATGTCAGTGAAATCCTCTTTGGCCAATTGGTAAGATACTAAACATTTTTCTACCTCCTCTTAGAATGTTTGGTCTGTAACTCTATAAAAAATGTATCTGATAACTCTGTATTAGAAACCTGAAAGATGTCATATTTGGGATTACTGATAGACTACAAGCCTGGAGTACCATAAATGCTAGTTCAGTGTAATAGATTTTTTTTCCCTATTTTTTCATCTGATATTCTCTTTGCAAGCTATTTTCTGATGGTGACCTTTTCTTCTTACTTCTGTTTCTGAAGAGCAGTACTCTGTTACCTCCCAAACCAACTTACTGCATGTGATGTAGTTAGTGGCTGTCTGCCAGAAAATATTTATTCTGTGTTCCTTCATTCCTCTGACTTTGTTTTTTGGGATTTTTGACTCCTCAGCCAGGCACCGGGGAGAAAAAAAAATCTCTATATTAGGAGAGACTGGCTGGATTGCTTGAGGAGCATGATGCAGGAGCTAGCCCAAATCTGCCTGGGTGCCACCCCTAATGCTACCCAGTGTCCTCTCTAAATCATGTACGCTCCTTACATGCCTGGTGGCAAGGTTATACAAAGGTTTTCTCTGGAACAAGATGATCTTTAAGGTCCCTTCTAACCCAAACCATACTATGATTCACGTCAGTTTAGGGTCAGCATATGAATTTAACCACCTACTCAAAATCACATTTAGGTATATATTTTCAGTCGGAGGAAATGAATGTGGTCAGTTGCTCCTTGCACTGCTTCCCCTAACTGTCATGTGAGCTTTTTCCAGGACATAAATTACTACAGAAAGCTTTCTTTTAAAAGCGCTTTCCTCAAAGGTTTAATTTTTCACCAACAAGTAGATTTCTGTAGGACTTTGGTTATGGAATTTAGAGATTCTGTAATTTTAAAAAGTCATCTTGTGTGGCTTGAGTTGCAATTGGGAAACTTGCATGTTATTTGCTTTCTTTGTATCTATATACTAGCACGTGAACAACTCTGCTATAGGTTAGATTAAAATAATAGCGCAAGCCCATTAAAAATGTGGGTGCAAAAGCTGCAGGTAAAGCTCAGTAGGTCTTCACTGCTGGTTCTTTTCACTCATGGCTCTGAATATAGACCATAAAGCCCAAATGCTGAACTTCACAGAATTTCTTTGCAGCTGATGTTCTGGCTTCTTCCACTCAGGATGTGTTCAAGTATTGGTGTTGATACTGCTGGCTGCTTACTAGGATTTTTAGAAATAATGCTATGTTTTCCTTTAACATCTGTTTCTGGGAAATGCAGGCAGAGTGCTTTAGATCCAGAGGTAATGAGCAAATGCATTTGAGTCTAGCAAATGTTTGTTTTGCGCTGATAAGACAAATTGTTGTGCTGCAGGAAGGAGGATGCTTTTTGTTATAGAGCAATGCTTCTGATTCTTAGTAAAACACTGATTGGGGATGGGATGGAGCATAAAGCAGGTCTGCAATGGCACAGAATGAGGAAACTCTGACAACAGATGTTATCCACAGGTGAAAATAGAAAATATATATTACAAGCCAACATGTACATCCCTTTTTATGTGGTTAGGTTTTTAGATGGAGGGTATTCATATGCTGAAACTTGACATGCTAATGGTGCTATCCATAGTATCTTGTAAATTGTTGGGTGCTTGGAAGGTAATTGGAATGCAGTCTATTACGGCAATACTGCTCTAAAATTCTACAGTAAGAACAAATAAAGATACTACCCATAAAGCACTTGTAAATACCAAGGGTTTCTTTGGGTTTTATATGACTATCATTCATGTAATATCAGTGCCTTTGTTTTAACTTTACTGGGATTGAGATTTGTGCTCCTGAGAGAAATACTAACTACAAAGAAACCTGATCCTAAGACTTGAATTATATCATTAACAGCAACAACAAAAATCACATTAAATTGTGAAGGGCCAGCTACAAACTACTTATAGCAGCAAATTGCTGACTCTGGAAAAATATTGTATAGCAAAAAAACTAATGGGGATCTCTTCAATCAGATTAATGAGAAAGATGTAACACTGAGTAACTCTAATAGGGAACCTATAACCTATATGTTATAGATGGACAATATTGCAGTCCAACTTACGCAAATAAAAACTATTTCCAGAATAAACAGCAGCATTGAATTTTATGCTTTTTTCTATGGAGCTGAGCATATTTGAGCTTCTCCCTTCAAAAGCCCTTTTCTCATTTTGCCTTGTTTCACCTTCCCTGAATTTCATGGGGCATCATGTATAAAGCCAGGCTGTGCTTGCTTCTTGTGCAGAACTTTTCTTCCTCATTGAAAGGACTCTCTTCCTCTGGTGCATTGAACTGAATGGAGAAATACAAGGATGTGTTGTTCCCTCTTTGGCTGTTGCTGCCCTCCTACTGACCAAACATGTGACCTTATGAATTATTGAACTTCCTAAGGCCTTTGTTTTTTACATTTGGGAAACTGAAGATAAGAGAATTTCCCTATTGCTATAAATAACCTTGATCTAAGGATGTGAGCTGGAAATCCTGACCCATGCACCAGTGAAGCACTTTCCTCACAAATAAAGATGGAGTTATTTGTGGAATACACATTGCTCCCTGATACTGAGGGTGCGTTAACAGGAGATAACGATGGTGCATTTGTTTTTCCATGTGCTATGAAGGATGCTCAGGGGCAGCTTGAAGCTATGAAGAATGCTTGGAGAGGTAGAAGGGGAAGAGCTGGTTCTTTATTTGATGTGTACAGAAGTGAATGCTGGTTTACTCCCATCCTTTTTCATTTCTCTACCTGTGACCTGCTTCAGCATCTTCTGGTATATGTGATGAGAGCACGTTTCCCTCTTGATCTTGGAAGAAAATCTGTAGTACAATCTCTAGATCACCATCTCGTTTCTACTACATCTCTGCTATGTTGCTTTGACCTGGAACTGGAAGTTTCATTTGGCACCTCACTGCTGTGATACCCACTTACTCTACTGGAAAATTCAGCTAGGTTAGGATCATGGAGGGAAAGACTTTTTCTCTGCTGGTGCAGGTTTTACAGTACTTGGTAGAGGCTGTTTCCTAAGGCGCTGTTGCTTCTATTATCTCTTATTTATACAAAGGTGCTCCTCTTCTGGCCAGGCTTACGTACATGGCTTTTATTTTGTTTTGAGACGCTGCACATAATTTTGTGATACAAAAAGTAATTTTGTGGAGCTTTTTTTAAAACCTTTATGCTGAAGATACCTCTGTAGCCTTAACATCTTGAAGGGCTTGCTGCCACATGGTTTAAGGATGTTTTTTTTGCTTCCTTCTTCACCGGAGAATATTCATGGCTGTTGTCCTGAAGGTCATTTCTGATGTCACATTTTCCTTTCCTCACTCTTTTTCACTCTGCCTCTTCAAATCAAGTGTCATTAATTTGTTCCAGCCTTCAGGGGATGGTGGGAAAAAGCCAACTCCTATTACAAGGAGTCAGCGTGGGTTGATCTATACAGACACTAGTATTTTAGGTGTTGTCAGAGTAGAACACAGTATAGTCTCCTCATGTGTTGCACAGAAAACAGCTTTTCCCAAGATGATACTTTTGTGGGTTTTTTCTCAGTACAAAGGAGGAAAGTGGCAACCAAATGACAGTGTCAAAGGTAGTGTTGATGCTCCATTTGTGGTTTCCTTTGCTGTACCTTTACGTCTAATGGTTTCTGGCTTTATCTTTGGTGAAGCAGGCCTCTTTATGAATGTCTTGGGTTCAGCAGTAGCAGTCATTTTTCTCCTTCTTAGTTAGCTGGTGCAGTGCTGTGTTTTTGACTTTCAGCCTGGGAACAGCGCTGATAACACTGATGTTTTTAGTTGCTGCTC
>WYDI02015847.1:0-17318 GCA_009867235.2 Psittacus erithacus | reverse complement strand
GATTTTGCCAGGCACAGAGGTGAGACTGACTGCTCTGTAATTCCCCGGGTCATCCATTTTCCCCTTCTTGAACATGGAGGTTATATTTCACTTTTTCCAGTCATGGGGAACTTCACCTGACTGCTGTGATTTTTCAAATATGATGGACAGTGGCTTAGCAACTTCATTTGCCAGCAGAATTCTTGACGCATTTCATGTTTGTCATTAAAAGAGGTGAACCCAAGGAACTATGCTCATTATTACTTCAACACTTGAAAAACCTTTGAGATCAATTTTCTTTAATTGTAGTATTTTTTTCCATCTGAAACTATGAATTAAGACTTAGCTGATTCTCTTGTATATACTTTTCTAAAGGAGAAATATTAATAATATCTTTAGAGTTATTACAACATAAAACATTGTAAATAACTATACCTACCAAACAGCTGAGGAATTACTTTGCTATTTGCTGAATATTATTTCACTCTGAGTAACATACAGCTTCTGAGATATTTATGCAATAGGAAACAAATTCCTGTCCTATTTCAAAAGGGTGATAAAAATTTAGAAGAAAGTAAGAAAATGCATACAACACATAACCATGAAAAAATACTTTGCAGATTATCACAATACAGGGACTAAGCTATCCATTGTTTTGGACAAAAGGTCAGCCTTCATAGAAGTGCTGCCAGGTGGGAAAGTTTTCTTAGCTCCCAAACACTTTATATAAAAGGTGCAAATTTCAAAGAAGCTTCCTTTTTATTACACTTTAATCTAATTTGACATTCCTTTAGCTGCATTGAGTAGAAGGCTGATAATACCGTAATTTACATTCACAGAAAAATGTCAGTGTTGTGTACAGATACAGACTGGTATAATGCTGTCATAGATAAAAAAAAATTCTTCTACTTATATAATAATATATTTCAGTTTTATTTTTCCTTGGCTCATATATATATGTATATACATAAAACCAAATAACCTATTAAGCTTCATATTCCTGGAAGGAACCCAAATACTAGAAGAAACTACTATGTACACTACCAAAATGGAGCAGCTACTGAACAGTGTATAGTCACAGTACGAAACAGCTTAGAGTACGACAGCTTTTTAACAGGATTACTCGCAGGGTAAGAGACATGTAAGTACTGTGAAATGAGCTACAGTCATTCCTAAATGCAGAATTGGAGGCCAAGCTGAAGTGTTAAGAATTGGGACTGAAAATGGTATATTGCTAATGATGAAGAAAAAACAAACCCAAACCAAATAAACCTGCTGGACTAAGAATGCAGCCCATAGGAACTATTTACATAGAGGACTAAGCTGAACTTTGCTGGTCACCAGACTATCAGTTATGACAGGATCAGCAATCACTTTGGTCTTCGTACTTCTTTTATTAATAGAGCACTGTTAGTGATAACAAGTACTTTATAGCCTTACAAATGTGATAATTTGCTTATTTCTTCTGTATTTGAATCAAAGTAATATTAATGATTTTGGCCTTTGAAGGTTAAGATACACATTTAAATACACTATGGGAAAAATGAGTAGTAGAGTAGTTTTATAATCTTACTTGAAACACCATGATGGACAATACACAAACATACACGTGATATAAGCAAAAGAATATAGCAGAACAAGAGCCTGAAGAGAAGAAAAAAATAAAATAAGGCCTAATTTTAATTATGGAAATTACTATTTTCACATTAAGAACAAGTGGGAAGTGAAGTAGGGAATTGAGAAATGCTGTGGATGTAAAATTACTTTGATACGGAGGAGACACTGTAGTAAGGAATTTGCAAAATGCCAAAGCAGAATGGAAATGTGGGGTTTTTTCCTGCACACAGTAGAATTTTTTGTATATACGTGGGACATGGAGAAATCTGAGGTATTCAACAACTTTTTTTGCCTCCATCTTCACTGGCAAGTGCTCCAGTCAAGCAAATTGCAGAAGGCAAAGGTGGGGAATGGGAGAATGATGTTTTCCTACCTGCTGTAGGAAAACACCAGGCTCGACACCATCTAAAGAACCTGAAGATGAACAAGTCTGTGGGACCTGACGAGTTGTATCCACAGGTCCTGTGGAACTGGCGGATGAAATTGCCAAGCCATTATCCATCATATTTGAGAAGTCATGGTAGTCTGGTGAAGTTCCCACTGACTGGAAAAGGGGAAAAATAACCCCCATTTTTAAAAGAGGAAAAAGGAAGACTAGGGAACTACAGGGTGGTCATTCTCACCTTGGTGCCTGGCAAGATCGTGGAGCAGAAACTCCTGGAAACTATGCTAAGGCACATGGACAATAAGGAGCTGCTGGCTGTTGACAGCCAGCATGGCTTCACTGAGGACAAACTGCCTGACAAATTTGGTGGTCTTCTATGATGGGGCCTTGGGGTTGCTGGATAAGGGAAGAGCCACTGACGTCATCTACCTGGACTTGTGCAGAGCATTTGATACTGGCCCACATGACATTTGTGTCTCTAAGTTGGTGAGGCATGGATTTGACAGATGGATCACTCAGTGGATAAGGAATTAGCTGGATGGTCACACTCAAACAGTTGTGGTCAGCGGCTCAAGGTCCAAGTGGAGATCAGGAAGAGTGGTGCTCCTCAGGGGCCAAAATTGGGATCGGCACTGTTTAACATCTTTATTGGCGACATGGGCAAAGGGATCGAGTGCATCCTCAGTGTTTGCTGATGACACCAAGTTGTGTGGTGTGGCTGACACACTGGAGGGAAGGGATGCCATCCAGAGGTACCTTGATAGGCTCAAGAGATGGGCCAGTGCAAACCTCATGAATTTCAACAATGCCCAGTGCAAGGAACTGCACCTGGGTCAAGGCAATCCTGAGTATAACTACAGGGTGGGTGGAGAAGGGACTGAGAGCAGCCCTGAGGAGAAGGACTTGGGGGTGTTGGTTGACAGGAAGCTCAACATGATCCGGCAAAGTATGCCTGCAGCCCAGAAAGCCAACCGTATGGTGGGCTACATCAGAAGCAGAATGACCAGCAGATCAAAGGAGATAATTCTCTCCCTCTACTCTGTTCTTGTGAGACCCCATCTGCAGTACTTACATTCTGGGGTTCCAACACGAGAAGGATGTGGAGCTGCTTGGGCGATTCCAGAGGATGGCTGTGAAGATGATCAGAAGACTGGAGCAGCTCTCCTATGAAGACAGGCTGGGACAGTTGGGTGCTATGGCTTGGAGAACAGAAGGAGACCTTATAAAAGTCTTCTAATACCTAAAGAGGGCCTATAAGAAACCTGGACAGGGACTCTTTACAAGGGTATGTCGGGACAGGACAAAGGGAATGGTTTTAAACTGGAAGAGGGTGGATTTAGATTAGACATAAGGAAGAAACTCTTTACTATGAAGGTGGCAAGACACTGGAAGAGGTTTCTCAGAGAAGCTGTGGATGCTGGAAGTGTTCAAGGCCAGACTGGATGGGGATTTGAGCCTCCTGGCCTAGTAAAGGCTGTCCCTGCCCATAGTATGGGGGGTTGGAACTAGATGATCTTGAAGGTTCCCTGCAGCCCAAACCATACTATGAGTTCTGAAGAGGCATTTATACTTAATTATTAGCACAGTATCAAATAGCTTCAATACACAATTCTTATCAAATGATTAAAGAACCTAGGGAAAAAAATAATGTCTTTTGATTTTGACAAATTGTTAACAGCATTGTCATATAAGTATTTGTGTTTATTAAAGTGCAACATGTATTTCACTAAAAAATTATGAGCAAAAGTCAAAGAAATGTAAGATATTTCAAAGAAAAAACCAACACAGACTCATAGAATAACACAGGATTTTTATTAACCAATTCTCTTTTGTCAGAAAGGAAAGAAAAAGTGTAACAGCCCTTTATGTTCAAATATGGAAGTATCTTGAATGTGCACCTCTACAGAAAAGTTTAAAATCAAAATTCTGTCACATACTCAAAAATAATATTTAATTTTTCCATCAAAAGTAAAAATAAAATAATGCCAACTGGAAATAGGAAATGTCAATTAAATAATACCAATAGAATTCCATAGTACTGTTTTATGAACAGTCAAAACTTCAAAGTAACCCACAGAAATCGGTTAATCTGATTAAAAAACCCAACATAATGCTGCTTGATATTCTTCAGAGACAACAGCATTTGTTTCCAAAGGCCAAGCATTTTTTTCAGTCAGTGCACAAAGACTGAATTTGAAACAATCAGATTCTTATTGCACACATTACAAAACCTCAAAACAAAAAAAAGGGGGTACTGTGATACTAAAATCAAAGGCAAGGATTGTGCCGGACACATTTTAAAATACTAAATAATATTTGCCTGTTAAATAAGAAAAAGAATTTAATTCATTTATGGCTTTGTAGGGTAAAATGATTAAAATCGTCAATGAACTTGTCCAATCAGAACTTCTGTATATCTCACACGTTTCTTTTCGGAACATATCTGCAAGTAAGATACCTTGTGGCAAGCATCTTCAGTATTGTAAATCCTGTTGTCTTTTAAGTGCATTATCTCTTAGAAAAAATATTTTCATTTCTGTCTTTTTAAATTTAAGCTACCATCTATCATAGAAATCCTGAAATTCTATGTTCAGTGAAAAAGTTTTCCATTGTCTTGTGCAGAACTTTCTCTTTCGAATAATCTTCAAGTGAATATTTTCCTCCTTTTTTCACCTTTGTGACTCTTTCAAAGCTTCTAATTCAAGTAATCTGTATAGTATTGCCAATTACATTTTAAAAATTACTTTCAGTAGCATATAACAATTGGCCTTGCAGTGTACTGTTATTGAAATTAAATAGATGTTTAGCAGTATATAATACAAAACACAATTACTTATTAACCCTTCAATTTCTATAGCGGTCAGTAGCTTAAAAAAAAATGCCAGCAAGGAACTCATGAACAAGTAAGCACACAATGAGAAAACGGTCAGATAAAGTTGAAGCCCAACTTTTATATGTAAAAGAGAACAATTCAGTTAAAAAAAAAAAAAAAAAAAAGCCAAAAGGACTCTAATGGCCATTAGCAGTAGTAAAGCACATGTACAATTTAAGAAAAATACTCAGAGTTGGTCTAATTTTAAATCAGTTTGAATTTCACATAGGCCAAACTGTTTATGGAGATATTAATGTCAAAGTTTTCTCATACAAATTGTTGTCCTTCATTGGAAAGGAAAATCAAACCCATGATCCTACAAACTAAGTGCAGCTCTACGTAAGTTCTGGGTCATGACTCTCGATGTTTTCATACTGTTTAGAGTATGCCAATACGTTGTGTAAGGGCATTACCATGGCTGCATGAAATATAATTATACAAACCTACTTCAGAGAATCAGAAATGATGACACAAATTGCAAGGCTTTAGGTATAAATTTTTCTTTTTTTTTTTTTTTTTCCTGAATTGTTTCTGTGTTGCAATGCAATTGTGTTCCTCCACTTACACTTATCCTTCAGATAGAAATAATACCCTGGTAATAAAAAGACGTAAGTTCACTCAGATGCTGTTTTATCAAAATACCGAAGTACCCTTACCCATATTTTGTGGTGTTATGTGATCATTTTATCTCATTTCTTGTTATTTCAAAAGACTCATTTTATAAATGTTACTTCAGTATATTTCACAGAAAAAGGCTATGCACCACCACCTCCGCAACAGAAAAAGAGCTATCAGTCTGGCAACCTACCCTTCCATTAGATTTTTTCCAGCAACAAAACATCTGTTCTTCACTTACACGTTTTACATACCGTTGACCCTCCTGATTAAACAACATCAGATACGTTACTGATTAAGGACTTTGATTGCTTATATTCTCCTTGTTATATTGATCATCCCTACACAAAATCTGCAGAGTATGTACAAAACCTTTTTATTTTTTTGTCACATTCTTAACTGTGGGAATGAAATAAGAGATTTTTTTTTTTGAGAAAATAATGATTTGGAAAACAAACGCTGATGGTATAGCAGGACAACAGACTTGAGTAGAAGGCTGTTTCTTCTCCTTTCTACTGATCTGGGGTTTTTGAAGAGTATTTATATGTAGATATAAGTAAAAATACTTTTTATATACCATAAGTTTCAAACAAAAAACATGAATGAAATTGTTTATGTCAGTAAAAATATTATTTTTCATTACCTTTTCAAAGAAGTGGGATTTGATTCGTGTACTTTGATGGGATTATTCACATGCTTAAAGTTAAGCAGAGAATTCTGAACCCTTTTGAAATCCAATTTAAGTAAGAAAAAGAATACAAGCTAATTTGTACATCATATTAAGCCCTCATATAAAGTGCTTCAACATAATGGAAAATTAAAAATAAATAAAATTCTACTACTGTTGATACCCATATACATTTTAAACAAAGTCTTTTTCAATGTGATAAAAGCTGGCTCAAATCAGGGAACATATTTGTTTATGTAGGTGCTTAAGTAAGTTTGACAGACTTCTGGGGTAGATATAAACCAGCTGTAATGAAAACTCACCAATACAGTTGGAGCACCCAGGGAGTGGGATTTTTCTGTGAATGTACTGCATACTACTCTAGCAGCAGCACAACAGTTGTGGGAGAAAATACTAAATATTTTGATGATCAGATATAAAAAAAATCCAGTGGGGCCTTCTTAAAACAGAAAGGCCACTGTCTACATAATCAGCACAACTACATACCTAAAAGGGATGTTTCTGAAATCCAGAGAGACACACTAAGGGTTACAGTGCAAAATATAAGAAGATATTATTTGTGCACTAAAAAAACCTTGTCAGTGGAGTATTTTCTGCTCTATAATCTCTCTATGGATTTGGAAAACCAATAGATATTCATCAGATTTTCACAAATTTTTAATAGTTAAGATCAATCAGAATGGGTTCTCCATCCCCAAGAATCATACAAATACTTTCAGGTAAACTTACTGTTGCCCTGCTTTCATAGGACCAAGATTACTTCTGCAGAAATCCTCAACCGTCCTCCCTATATACTTCAAGTACAGGCTTGAGGGCGAAAAAAAGCCCAAACAAAACAACAAAACATAACTAGGGTAATGATTTGCTGGTAATGAAGGTAACAAAAAAGGCAAATCCAAAAACATTTCACAGCTGTACAAAATGGAAGTGAGAGTCATGGCTATTGAGAATCTCAGATTTATAGGAAATTCATACCAACAGAAGTATTTTTTTCTCTTTTTTTTCTTTTCATTAGATAGAGAGTTAGCAAAATATGCATCACAGTGGATACACTCTCACAAGCTGGACAGATCATCAGTGAGGAGGCAAGACCCAAACAGAGTTTCCTAAAGACAGCACATAGCATTTCATCTTACAAAAAAAAAAATCAGCAAGATGCATTTTGCATCTGCTGGAATTTCCAAATGATCTTAGAAGTGCCTTACACAAGACATGTTGGACTAAACTCCATTTAAAGACAGTCATGGCCTGCATGATTTGAGTGTGTTTTCCTGAGGGATCTCTGCCAACTTCTTGCTTACTGAAGAACATGAAAATCCTGGAAATGATGCTGTGTGTTTCTCCAAGCTGGGAGAAGACCTCCACTGTTACTTTCAATGTACTTTCTCACTCTGCACTGCCTATTTCATCTGGAACAAGCTTTAAAAAGCAAATTATCCTCAGGAAAAAAATTCATTAGTAGCAAAAGTGGAAGACAAGATGCCATAGGATATGTATCATTAATATGCTCAGATACGCATGTTATGATTTCAAACCACTACAAATGTCTGTAAGAGGACTCCTGTGGATTTTTTGCTCCAGGTATTTCTTTCAAAGGTTTGTAAGAAGTCAACTGTTACTCCACTGGACTTCATTTATGACCTACGTAGATGTATAAAGAGTTTTGCAGGGGTTGTTTTTGCTTTCAAATGTGAAGAAAGCAAAAAAAAAAACCAAACAAAACTCAAGTAAATTCACTATCGATTGTGAATTGGCATTTTTGCTAGGTCAAATATTTTCTTGTCTTTTTTTGTAAACCAGGAAAGATTTCGAATTCAGAGATCTAGGCATAAACTGAGGCTAAGTGGATTAAAGGCCACAATCCCAACTGTCAGGCGACATAACACAGTATGGTCAAATTGAAGTCAGTGACATACCAATTAAACCTGTGAAGATATGCCAGAACAGTTATGGCATATAAACTACAGTACTGATATGTAACAGCCTGTTTTGATTAGTTTGCAGAGTATACTGTGCATTTAACAGTATACAGTGAATAAGCACAGACAGAAATAACTATGTCCAAACTGGCTTTTAGGAAAAGTAAAAATACCAATTTTTAGGCAGTAATTTCAATGAACATGGAGGACAAACATGAGTAGCCTAGGTAAGCCTTCAAATGCTTATCCAAATCTCATGTGAACATCCTAGTCTGGATATACTCTTTTGAAATTTCCAGAAAAAAAGACATAGAAGGAAACCCCTTCAAACATTTATAGGGATGTACATATTTTGGAATGAAGAGCAATAAAGTTAAATATAACAATCTAGATGCAGAAAAAGTAATCTATTCTGGCTGTTTCATTTTATGTACTGAAGGTCTGCCTTTCTTGAAAAGGTTGCAGATATTTATGTTGCTGGATGTTATCAGTTGCTAAATAGCCTAAACAGAAGAGAGGTTGGTAGTAAGACTTCTCCCTCCAGCATGCCCAAGCAGATAGCTTGAACTTCATTCATGTGCACAAGCTATACCAAAAATACCATTTCCACTGCTCTGAAAGACAAAATAACAACAGTACTGGACAAGGACCAGGGCTCACCCCACCATGTTATTTTCTCTCATAAACAAATCCTGTAGAAGCACTCTAGTAAAAGAAGTAAGGATAAGTCCAGAGATTATATACCATTTCAGATGTGGCTCTCTTAAACTACAAAAAAAAATATTTAGGGCACAGATCTAATGTTTCTTTTGTCAAGTGATTGTCTCAAAAAATGAGACACTGCTTCAAATAAAAATGGCTTTTCTTTGGGGACTTCCTCCTCCTTAAAATGTCTCTAACACATTTAAAGATAAGGAATTAACAAGAAGTAATCTTCAGTAGAAATTTTAGTTATGCTTTATGATACAGAAACATATAAAAAAATGGAAGAAAGGTACATCTGTGGTAAAAATAAAAAGTGCCTTTTCCCCCTGGTGCCATGTCTTTGGATATGTACAGCCTTGGAGAAATGCAGAAATCATTTTATACATGGAACTCTTAAAAAACTAGAGATTTTTAGTACAAAGGAATCAATTCACTGCAAGAATGTCCACATGCTGTTGCTTTATGATTACTATATACAGAAGAGGATCAAAGAAAGGACCTCTGGTTTACAGTTACTGCTGTACTGTACATTAACATGTGGCTAATACCCTTCTCTGGGTGAGATTTACACTTAGCATTACAAATAATATAACAGTGCTGAAAATACTGATACAAAACAGCTTCAAGATGACATTTTAAAAATATCCCTCACTTTAATTGAACTGTTTTCCCCAGTTTTTTTAAGATTCAGCTTTATAAAAGATTCTCCAAGAAAATAGTAGCATTTAAAATGTTCTTTTTGAAATGTATAGATGGATTTTTTTTTTTTAATAAAGTGTAATCCAAAAGTCCATTTTTCCAGGAAAAAAAAACCAAACCCAAACAATAGATATAGAACCTAAGTTAAAATTGAAGAGGTTTTTGTTTGTTTGGTTTGTTTTTTGTTTGGTTTTTTTTTCTTTTTTTGTATGCTTGTTGGTTTTGTTAGGTTTGTTTTGGTTTGTTGTTTTGTTTGTTTTTTTTATGTAACATAGTACATTTGTACCCTGGGAAAAAAAAATTCCTTGATTACATTTTATGTTAATTTATTTACAGATCCGAAATATAATTGCATACATCAACTCTTGAGGTGAGCAAGACTTGTATTGTTACTGAGAACCAATGGTCCTTTCAATCCATCACGATGTTAAGAGATTGCTCCAAAGAGCACATGATTCTTAGTAGAGGAATTCTGTTACTAATATTTTTATCTTTTTGGTAGACTTTAAACTATGAGTTTCAATGCAGGACTGGGAGTCTTGAGCAGCCATAGTTAAATCAGTCAAGAGCTGTTTGCAATTTTTGCACATTCTGTTTTGGCAGTAGCAAAACACACACACAAACACAAAGGAGATTGGCAAATGTTTGTCTTGATTCTTCTGTATCCAGCTCTGGATACCCAAAATTATCTCTACAGAACATTTAGACAAAACCTGCTCTCTTCAACATCAGATAATGTCATAAAATTTACTTTAACCAAATCTCGACAGAATCCTGAAAATGCAGGTTGCTTAAATGACCTTGAGGAATATCTGCCAAGCTCATAGTCTATTTTTTTTTATTAAACTAATCAATGCTTGTATTAATTTGAATATTAGGTAGTTAAGCAGATAAAATTTGCAGCATTAATTCATTTTATATGCCCTATGTAACTACATGGCATATGCCGAAACCACAACAGTGGCTTACTTTTCAAATGTTACAACATTTTTAGTGGCTACAGAAGCTTCATTTTTCATTATATGCTACTTCAGTTAAGTTACACTGGTTTGTTTCTTTGTGTAAGAATGTGCTGCACCCTTGTCTTTCATTATTAATCACCAGTTAAATAGAGAGTTGTCTTTTCTCAGATCTGCCTCAATTGCATTTAAATGTGCCAGATTATTTATAAACTATTAACTGTATGTTCTATTATCATTCAAACAGATTACCCTCCATCAGTAAGACTGTAAACTAAGTGTCATGTTTAGTATATGCCACATGCCTGGAGTAACTGGACTTGAGATTCCCACTTACAAGCCCTCCTAAAGGGGAAAACAGGATCTTTTGCTACTGACAAGTCTACAGGTTGTATGGTGTGATCAGATAACTTCATATTCCTGGGAGACCAGCATGCTGCACATCAGGTAGCATTAGATTCAGCTCACTTGTGTGTGATATGCCAAGACAAGTAAACCTGCTGAGTTGGTATAAACCAGGTTGTGCAGACAATACAATCTACAGAAATTTTGACTTACTAATTGGTAATTGGAACTGGGTAATAAGACAATTTCACTTTAGTCTTTCACCCATTCTTGGTTTGGGAAGTAAAATACATGATGCATTACATCATAGCATAGAACTTCACACTGTGTCATTAGTGATACAGTGCCTGTAAAGCACAAACATCACCACAACTTGACATGTCCTCATAGAACAAAAATACTTGAACAAATATAAATAAAGGTCGGGAGAGGGGAAGGAACATTGAAGAACCAAGCTGACATGCTCAGTCTGGAACCCAGTTACTGAATTACTGACTTAAATACCTGGTAAGCCTCTATGAACCTTCCTTTTAGCAGAAAATCAGTCACTTCCTCTACTTGTGGCATGAGGCGTTCCTAAAATACATACAGCAGGAAGCAGTCGCACACCTCGACAGGTGAGCAAATTTCATTTTATAAAAAAAAAAAAAAGGTGTAAAAAGAGGGTCCTCAAAGATTTCTGACTCATTTTTTCCTTAGTCTCTATGAAATTCAAGAGGTTTTACTACTTACTTATCTATTCATTCCTCACATCTATTTTAACAGTAACATTATTAAACATACACAGTATTATTTAAGATCACCTTCTAGAAATTCAGGGAATGATAGTGGCTTATAGAAGAAAACAAAAAAATAAATTACCTTATATTGGACTAGAAATGCCAGCCAAATGGTCCCATTTGTTATACCCATGGTGACTTCTGAATAACAAGTCAATCTAGTTATTTAACTTTTTTAATTTAATTTAACTATTTAATTAAAAGTCACCCTTTTGCCACAGTCCCTGGTGGGAAAGTATAGAACCTACAAACAACATTAATGTTTAACTTTATTTGTTTTCAGGTGGAAGTAGCAGCAGATGAGAACTGAAGACAGCCCTAGGTGAGCCTATGTTCCTCTTTAATCAACTCTCCTTGTTACCCATCTTGTTGACCTAAAGTCTGTAGCTCTGCTGTGTACAAATTGTGATGGAGGAAAACATTTTTTCTGCTGTACATGTGTAAAGAGATAGGTCCCCTTGGAGGCTGTCCGAGTCTCCCTGTGAAAGTGGTATGCTGCCGAGGTACAGCAGTTTGGTCTTTTGGAGTTCCTGAGAACACTGGGTAGCTGTCTGCCTTGGATGCTGGCTTTGCTGTACTTGGTGCAGTGGTGGCCAAACCATTCTGAGTGACCTCTGAAGTGAGGGTTTCATATGTGCCTCTAGTATGCTTGATGACTTCCACAATCTCGTTGTCTTTTAGGAGGTTGCTCAGACACAAATTAGACAGCTGACAGCTCTTGCTTTCATAGGCTGTTGCCTGGTTGCCTGATGAGTATCTAAAAGGGTCCTCGGTGGGAGTATGTGCTGACTTTCTGTCCCTTGTGCTGAGATTTTGGCTCACCATTCTGTTTGGATATGTAGCCTGGGGAAACAAAACAAACAAACAAACAAACAAAAATATTAGTAATACAATAAAATAGGGAAATGATGTAGAGTATGAAAACCACTTTCCACTACAGATGTATGGCACATAGGCCTGGCAGATTTAAAAATGAAGGATGAATCTCAAATGCTGGTAAAACTCCCAAAGCACCGATAGCAAAAAAATAGAAGCATTGTTCATTCATATTTAACAGAACTAATATTGTAAAATATTTATTATAGGTAATGATTCTGACATTTTCCATAAAAGAATAGTTTAAATCAAAGGAGGAGAATTTTTTGTCAGAACAAAATGAATGGACAAAAAGCTTCTGTGAATTGTAAACAGATTTTCAAAAGGATTTCAAATGATGAAACAAGAACTGTGATTGCATTGAGTTCACCTCTTAATACCCTCAAATACTTACAAAATGTAAAAAGCATCTTCTGTGAGTATCTTCATAGCTTGGTTAAGGTCAGAACATAGAATCACAGAATCATAGAATATTTAGTGTTGGAAAGGACACTCACTTATAACCATTTTCATTGTCCCTTGAATCTAGGTGTTGGGTCATATACTACAGTAAAATACATGCCAAAACGCTCTGCCAGAGCAGAGCAATAGTTTTATTTTAGCTGCCTGGAAAACTTACAGTGTAAGAAGGATTACAGCATGTTAGCAACTTCTGATGCTGTGTGAGCATGCATGCATTTTTATTTGTTTAAAGAAGGGGATATTAACTACATGGCAAGTCAGATCCCTGTAAATTTCCAGTGTGCACTTAGCATGCTGCTTTGTTTTGTCCTCCACAGAACACCTAGCTGAGGAGACGATGGGGTTGTGGAACCTTTGCTCATTTAAAAAATATACTCTCAATGTATAAAATAAAGCATTGAGGGGAAAATGCTAATGCAGTCAAAGCAGAATTCTTCCTGTTCCAGGACTGACATTAAGTAGCTTCCAGTGGCAATGCCCAGGAACTCAGCTCACAGGTAGCTGTGCTTCTGCCTGAAGAATGGCACTAGCCAAGCTGTGACTGTAACATATCCATATGATGTTTCAAAGAAATCTTTAATTTACACTTCAATTAGTACACTTCTGATTTATTTATTTATTCTTTTTTTAACTAGACAGATTACGGTGACTAAGCTGCAGTTATGTGAAGAAGGATTTTAGTAATAGCATTAATTGTACTTTATTTTAGAAGTTATTTTGGAATACACATTTGACTTTAATTCACTGCTGTCACACTTTTCCAGGTACTGGTTAAAACACCTTGTGCATTTGTAACCAAAGTTCAAATTTACCTCATATAGGTTTTCTGCAACAGGACTATAAAAGGACATACCAGCAGTATCTTGACATCTACATCGCCACAGGGGCTCTGACGTTGCAGAACAAGGCTGAGAAAATCAAAAATATCCCCAAGCTTCACCACAACACTTTGCTAAAAATATATCAGGGTATTTCCATGATTCCATAGCCAACTTGGATATATTGGTTCAGGACAATCACATGCATTTCTATTTTAAACAACACAGAACAATGACACAGTCAAATGTTCACAGCTTACATCCTTATTGTAGGGCAGACAGGCTGGTCACGCTTCTACACAGATTCGTACACAGGCTTGGATACAAGTATTGCAGTGCATTTAAGGCATCAGAGATGGCATTTTCAAAAATTATTAGTTCTGGAGCAATATTTTTCCCTTTTATTTCTGTGCTGATTCAGACTCATAGATGGGAGTAGAAAACTTCTGGAAAAGATCACTTACATTTCATGTGTACAGCACACAGATGTTGAGATGAAATTCAATTTGATTCCTATGGAATAATTGTTGGGGAGATCTGTCTATGACTTCAAATTGCCTTTTTTTTTTGTTCATTTATTTCTTTGACAGTAAGTAAAGTCTTCCTACTGGGACAAGAGTGGTAAATTCAATTCCCTCCCAAAAATTCCTGCATTTCTCGTAAGGGAATATTTCTGGAGTTCCCACAGTTCCCACTCCCCTCCACCCTTTGACAACTTGAAGATTGATACAGAACTGAGATGAACCTCATGATGGGACATCTAGTCTATTCTACACTTCTGGTTAGCATCAGCTTTACCATGTTGCTATGTTGCACCTGACATTTTTCTTTTAACCAGACGTTAAAATCGATATAATCTGTTTCAGTTCTTCAGCCAACCTTTTCCACTACATTACCTTTACTTTTAGAAAAAGCATCTTAACGTCTAAACTGAACCTCTCTGGGTGCAAGTCTATTCCTTGTATCTCTCCCTATCATGGGAATTAGGAAAGAATTGCTGTTTGATCTCTGAATGCCTGTTTATGTCTTTGAAGAATGCTGTCAAATTACCCCTTAATCTTCTTTCCCTAAAATGAAAAAAAACCCACATTGGTCTTTTCTCATAGGACTTGTCTTCTAGACTCCAAGTCATTACTCTTGTCTTCTCTGTAGATTTTCTTCAGCAGCTACACATATTTTTCCTGAAGTAGATGGCCCAAGAGTATGGTACTTAAGGTAATCTCCTACCACTAGGAAGCAGAAGTAGTACTTCAAATTCTATGAAGGATTTCTTCACCACCTTCTTTTTAATTTACTCCAGTATGAGGTTAGTAATTTTATTTGGCAACAGCACAAAATTGTTCACTCATGTTCATCTGCTTGTCCAAAATAGTTCCAAGATTTTTTTCTACAAAATTATTACTAGGTTGTTCAGCTGATTATTGTCACATAGACATAATTCCTCATTTGCCTCTATTTAATTTAATCATTTTTCTTCTGATCTTTTCTCTAATGCTTCAAGGTCATTCTGAATTCCCCTTTTATCCATTAACAAGTTTTCTGTTCCACCCAACTTCATATAAGTTGCAAATTTAGTAAGAATATCCTCTAGTTCATCATTCAGGTAGTAAAACAGTACTGAACTGACAATGGGACCTGGGCTGAAGTCCCCTCACTCCTCGAGGCTCAACTCTCAACCGCTGAGAAATGCTGAGACATCTGATGTGAATATTTCACTGAAATAGAGAAGAATTTTTAACAAGTATACCTTTATATGTCTTTGTGTGCATGCCTGTATATGAATGTACAAAATTGCTACAGCAAGTATAGGAAATCTTATTGACTCACTTTATAAATGTTAAGATCCACCTTAAAAACATAGGCTGCTGCGAGGTGAAAGCCATGTAAAAATCCCATTTGTAATGAATTGGTACACTTGTAATCCTTTAGATATCAACTGCTGACCAAGTCTGAGACTAAGACCAGACCTAGCTGCACCTAGGCTCCATCAGGAGTTTAGAAAGCAAGAGGGTCTGTTCTGAACCTTGTGACTCAATAGGACAACTTCCTTATTCCCTGTATTTCTTCCATTAGGCATAAACCGCTGTTCTGGTCTAAGACTAAGACTGAATTCAAACAAACCTAGGCTCCATTAGGAGTTTAGAAAGCAAGGTAAGTCCACTCCAAACCTCATGACTCCCTTACCCCCTGTGATTTTGGTCTCTGTATCAATCATGATAAGCTCAATTTTATCTTTATTTTCCTTTGTATGCATCATTCAAGTAAAAAATAATAGAGTGATCCTTGGCATCAAATTCTGTTAATTCACACCTTTATAAATTCGTATCAAAACTACTCTTACTAATACATTCAATGGTCATTCTTTCAGCGACCCTAAATCACTCAATGTCACAACATATTTATAAAATTGTATCAAAAGCCTGACTGAAAGCAAGAAATCTGACATCTACAGCTTTTTTTCTAGCTAGAAGGCCTGTTACTGTGCTGTTGTATGAAATTAGATTGGTTTGGAAATTGATGCGATTTGTAATCCATGTTAGCTCTTGTTCATCTAGTTTTCTTCTATGTGCTTCTAGTTTGTTTGATTATTTGCCTCAATTCTTTGAGAATTGAAGTTAAGCCAATGGAAAACCTTATAATATGTTAAAGATGAATCATAAGCTCCCCCCCCAACACTCACAAAAGTAGATACTGATACTGCACTCTGATCAGTATATATCTGTATACACCTCGGAGTTTTTTGTGGTAGTATACACTGCTCAGTAAAAAGTCTAGGAATTAAGGGCTATTTCTTTTCTGTCAACTGTTACTGAAGTGCCAGCAAAAGCATGTGATTTTTCTGTTTAATCTGCAGCTATTCTTGTTCTTATCTTCATTCAGTGAGATTACTCAGTCATAAGCACCATGACATGTGAATAATTGAAATTTAAACATGTTGCTGCAGAACTTCGTAGCCTTGGCTAAAGAGGCCACTTCCACTGAGAAGTATGACCACTGCTGGAGGTCTTGCATACCAGTTGTCTTACTGTCATAAGAATGGCTTAGCAGTTACTTTTGTCTCTTGAAACAGAATAAAAAATAAAAACTTGCAGGAAAAAAAATCTCATGAAACAATTTATACTCACTGCCCTGGACTTCAAGAGAGCAGACTTTGGCCTCTTCAGGAGCCTGCTCAGTAAGGTTCCATGGGATATAGCCCTAGAGGGCAGGGGGGCCCAATACTGTTGGCTGATATTCAAAGACCACCTGCTACAAGCGCAGGAGTGCTGTGCCCCAACTAGAAGGAAGTGCAGCAGGAGCGCCAGGAGACCTCCTTGGATGGATAAGGAGCTGCTTATAAAAGGTGAAAGCAAGGACAGGCAGCCTGGGAAGAATACAGGGATGATGTCTGGGAAGCTATGGCCCAGGTTAGGAAAGCTATGGCAGAGTTAGAATTAAACTTGGCTAGGGATGTTAAAGACAACAGGAAAGGATTCTACAGGTACGTAGTGAATAAAAGACAGACAGGGGCAATGTAGGCCCCCTCCAAAAGCTATCAGGAGAACTGGCTACCCTGGATTTGGAGAAGGCTGAGGTTCTTAATGACTTCTTTGCCTCAGT
>WYDI02015844.1:0-29808 GCA_009867235.2 Psittacus erithacus | reverse complement strand
ATGGGTATTATCAGTACTGTTCTCAGGCTGAAAGTTAGAAACACAGCGCTGCACCAGCCACTAAGAAGGAGAAAAAAATGACTGCTACTGCTGAACCCATGACACACTGCCAGTAATGTGAAGGCAGGTCAAATTGAAGAAGTTTTCTACTGGATAGGTTGAAATCAGCAGAGGAAAAATGATTGCTGGGTAGGTATTTCAAATTCATGCTGGGGCTTTGGGGCATCATTGCAGTATTTCTACCTGATAGTAATAAGAAAATGAATGTGAGCAAGAGTGTCCAAGCAACATAACCTCAGTGTAGTTGAGCTGCTATTGCATTCAGGGACTCAAGGGCAAAATCACATCCAGTGACACTACCTTTCCTTCCCTATGGCCCTACATCACCTCAGACTGCAGATGACCTGTGCTTTCAGTCCTCAACATCCACTGACATTTTCTTGCAATTTCTTCTAGATAATTAAGCCAATATGATACAGCAGTCCATTAACCTTGCATTATTTTCCCAAGAAGAAATAAGTAGTTTGCTTGCTTTTTTCTTTTCTCACTCATATTTGTGTATCTATATTAAGATACAGCTGGGCAACTTGGCTGGATGTGAACTCTGCTCATGCAGAATCATGAGAATCAATGGAGTTGCTTGACTTCAGAAATGCCTGGTGAAAAAAAGAAATCAGTTCTTTGAGAAACTGTTCAGACCACATTCAATTCTCCACAGCTAGATTAGCTATCAGAATTAGGTGCCTAGGCCCCCACTGAATTTTCAGAGAACAGTAAGGCTCACTTTCTTAGAGCCTCATGAAACATACAGGGAAACAAAATTCAAGCAATTAAATACAGCATTAGCGATGGCACCACAAGAATAGTCCAGTTACACTGAATCATTTTACGTCACCTCACAAATACAGCATTATTACTATACATATAAATTCTGTATTAAACCGAAGGCACTGTTCACCTAAAAAAAATGACATTTTGATCTGTTATGCTATAGGAAACTGGGACAACTCTGCTTAAATCAGTGGAATGGAATTGAACAGATTTATAGCCTGGCAAAATTTATTCCTGAATATAAGTGGAACTAATTTATCCACACGCGATTTTCTAGGAGTATGCCAGACAGCTAAATGTATGGAAATAAAGAAGGGAATTGAAGCAGGAAAATATTCACTTAGCTTCTGATGCAAAGGAACTTCAAAAATGGATGTACTGTTAAAGGTCTATTAATATGTTTTGTACCTAAGTCTGTCTAATTTGAAAAGGTTGGGGTTTTTAAAGTCCACTAACCCATGTCTTCACAGAGTAGAATTTCCTCAGGGCGTGGATTGTCTCTCAATGTGTACATACAGCCACAGCAGACAGCCAAAGTATTAATTCAAACTTTCTGAACATCATCATAATTCAAATAGTAAATGGTTTGAAGCAGAGTCACTTTTAAACTGCTTTAGTGCAGATGGTCTTTTTCTTAATTCCCAGCCCCATAGTTAGTGAGCTGAGCTTATTGAACCGCTTGCCAATTCTGTTAAGAGCAGATGGAGTGAAACGGAATAAAGGCAATATTTCAGTGCGGCTCTCACCCCCAAATGCCATTATCGACATACATTTTGCAACTCCACATCTCTTGCCATCAGCAGTTAGAATTATAAAGAGGTTGAGCATACTTGGCTTGAATGTCAGTGATCGATAAGGACACTCATCTGGCTTAATAAGGATAAACTGTTGCCCTTGAAATAACATACCGTTCCAGCAGTCAAAGTGAACTAAGACTAGTTCCTCAATATTAATACTAACTCTGGGTGTCTGTGTGCATGTGCGTGTACACACACACTTCTTGTTATGCATTTCTCTGATCATTTCCTAACACCATGTACTTTTCTTGTATCTTATAGCAATGTATTAAAGTAATTCTTTTGAGTGCACCCCTTTTAAAAACTAATTTCTTCCACTTCAGGCTGTTCGTTTTTTTTCCTGAAGTCTTTCATTTAAAACTATGTCTTTCTATAAAGGACCTAGTTTTGCTTTCTAATCCCTGATGACAAAACATGATAGGTGGGATTTTCATAAGTGCCGTGTATGAGTGGACTGTCACTGCCTCTAAAGCCCATGATGGAACTCTGTCCAGCTTCAGCTAGGGCAGATAGACCTCTGTCTTAAATTTAAGACAGACTTAAATTATTTCTGAGTTCTCAGGAAATACTAATCCTACTCGTATGGGAAGCAGTTACCATTTTTACAGAAAGCATGAATGATCTGATCACAATAAAAATTTGTAATACGTAAGCGCAGTTAACATCAAGATCACTGGATCCCTGGAGACATCATTTTTGATGTTTTAATAAATAAACTAGGGTATTTAGTAAATGAAACAGGCTAGAAGTCAGCGTCTGGCCCTCAGACTAGCTGGCACGTGCTATCTGTGGCCAAATGACAGGACTCCTCCTACTTACACAGCAGTGGCTGCATACATCTTTGCTTGGGGACGCGTCCCAGGCATTTGCTGAGACTATTGTCACCAGGCCAGGCTGTGGCAATGACCATACTAGCAGTGTAACACTATGGGTGAGCAGCTGTGCTGTACCCATACCTTGGCACTTTTTACTTCATTAGTACAAATACTATATATTTGTCCAGGATGTTCACTGACATCCCCAAAAGTTTTGTGGCTTCAGATCAATTTCCATTGCAGAGATGTCCTTCATGTAAGTTTCCTTTCAAAGCTGGCAGTTCTGTAACGTATGTCAGACCCAGGCAAATATAAGTTTGAGAACATGTGGAGGCTACTGGAAGCATCCAGTAATACTGAAGCATCCTAGTAAAACCTTGGAGGAGACTCCTGCAGCATCACTTTCCACTTCCTCAGATGTCTAGAAGCTTTCTGTCCATGATGTCTATACTTCAGTAAATTTTAAATGCTAATAACAGGACATGACAAATTCTGTGCTAATCACAGTAAAAATGGGAGTTTCTGTGATCCACAGTATTCATTGAAGTGTCTTTGCTCCCTGTGTTCTAGGAGTTAGTATAAGAAGGCCTAATAGTTGATATGTCTTGCCACTGCGTGCAAGAGTGGCAGATCCTTTTCCTGGCCAAAAGCGGGTCTGTGTCAGTTCAGCTGAAGTGAGTAAGTGTAGCCTCACTGTGGAATGCAATGTTCCAAACACACACTGCTCTGTAGTAGTTCTTGTGGGCTGGAACCAGTCACCCATGTTTTCATGTTTGTTCATGTAATTTTTAACCCTTTGTTTCTTTCCCTTTCCTGCAGATTTTTATTGGTGAGATATCCATGTATTTCATAAAGTCAACCCGAGAAACCCTTATTATCCAAGAGAAAACTATTTTGACTGGAGAGTGCTGTTACCTGAACCCACTGCTTCGAAGAATAATACGTTTTATAGGTAAGCATCTTGAGCACTGCAAGCTTAGTTAGTCCCTTTTTGCACCAAAACAGAACAAAGCATCCTGATAATCTACACCACAAAATTAATTAAGCTGTGAAATCTTTACAGGCGTCTTCCACCTTAGAGGGATAGTCCCCCTCGGATTTGCAAGGTAATGTTCAAAATGTGCCATATCATGCTGGCTGGAGCTAGTTTATATCCTATTCTGTTGAGCTTAATGCTTCTTATGGACCCTTAAAGAAGGTTATGCCAATCAAATCCTTATATGAATAATTCCATCATTGCTAGCCTGTGTAAGCTACCCATTTTACTTACAAATTGGTCCTCACCAGCCCATCTCTTTGGCATTTTTCTTTTCAGCTCTAATTTTAACATCCATAGCTCTGCCACAAAATGTAAGAAAGCGCAGAGTCCACATAAAATAATGTGGGGTTTTTTGTTTTGGTCTGGTTTTGTTACAGCTTCCACTGAGTTAATTGCTAAGAAATTAATGAAGAAGTTTTGTCACTAAACCATTGGGGGTTTCTTTATATGCTGCATGCACACCACAAAGCCTTTTTAACACTGTTGATTAGTCAAAAAAATGTCTATGAGACATTACTGAGGTGATGATCCCATGGTTTTTTTGGAGCAGGAAGAGGAATAACATTATAGCTTGTGTTTCCATTGTGGCACTAACAGAAAATCTAGTTCTCTTCTGAAGGCTTCCCAATTCACAGCCATTTAAGGCTGCCCAAATCATACCCCAAGGTGTTTAGAGATAAGGAGGGCTCACCTCCTACTTCCTTGTAGCAGCTGAGTAGGAAGAGGGCAGCTCTGAACTGCATGTGTAAGGGGCTTGTTCTCACTTCTGTCCTTATTCATGAGAGTTCCCAAATTCATCCATTGGATGGGATGGTCTGTCTTGTTGCTGGCATGGGCCAGTGGTAAATATGGCTCCCCACTAACCAAGAGGGGCTTTGTCCACAGAACATCACCGCACCTCCCTCCCTGTATACTCATAAAGTTAAAGCGTACTTACACACTGCATCTTGCAGAAAGGCTGGGTCTGAATTCAGTCTGAGTCAACAAAAGCATTGGGGAAAAAATCTTTGGATCCCTTCTTCCCTATCACTGCCTAATTTCTGAGTTTTATCTGGAAGAAAAATGTCTGCTTTAACTGTGGCAAGGGTTGCATTGTTTCCATGGAGCACGGCCCTGGCTGCAGGCAGGGATACTTGCTCAAAGCGTGCATGAAGTTGAAAGTCTTATCCTGTGTTAAGGTTTCTTCAGCAGCAAATACATCCTGCAAAGTTTTTCTTTCTCCCTCTCCCCTCTGTGTCTCCTGCTTTATGCATGGCAGTCAGAAAGTGGAAATGGTTTTTTACCTTCTTCCACACTGAGGGTAGAAACAACCAACCTGTGGTTCATTACTGAGGCCTGGCCTGTGTGCTGCTGATAAAAACAAAAGACATGGGAATGCAGTTAAAAATAAAATACCCTTGAACTTCGCATAAGCTCTAGGATATATTGATGGGTAGTAAACTGCCATTAAGAGAGAAGCAGGGTGCTAGAGTCCACTGGGCCACTCAGGGCTGTTTGAATGTTATAGCATATTCAGAGTCCTAATCAAATACTCTTGCCTGTGGGGTCAGCACTAAAAGAGCTTAGATCATGGAAGCTAAGCACTTGCTCTGTATGTTTTCTTGTAGTTAGCTTTATGCTCAAACATTTGTGCAATTGTTTCTTTTCTGGTGGAAAAGAAGGGGGTAGCGATGACACACTGGATTCCCAGAGGGTGACTATAGATAGGTGAACCCTACTAGAGAAATCAATCTTGGCTTTGCAGCTATGTTTGTTTTCCTGTGAAAAATGAAGTTAACATTATTAGAAATGACTTAAAGTGTTTGTCTCATCTTAAAATACACTGATTGTTTGCTTGTTTTCTTCTGCAACCTTTTCCCTGCCCTGCAGTAAAATAAGAGAAGTAGAGACTGTTGAAAAGTGGCTGAAATAACTTATGAAAGGAACTAAAAATAGCCATATTTTTTCACTGACCTTCCACCTGTATTTTGAAATCATGACATGGACTGAGCAGCTATAGCCTGTGCTGGATGTTTAGGGAAGTTAGCTCCATACATCTGCTTATTCCAGAAAGAGTCTACCTAGATGCTTAGGTCTGGAGAGACTAACAGGTTGCTCATACATATATTTCCTTCTGTGCATTTTCTCTTGCCAAACTTGAGGACCATAAATTACAGAGTTGATTAAGTGGATTGTCTTCCGAGATACCTTAGCAAGCAGTCTGTCTTGTTGCAAAGAATTTTGCTGCCTGTTTAGTCTTGGTACAAAATCATTTGAATATCCGTATATGGTGTTTGGCTCAGATGTGTGAGCAAGAGTCTTAAATAAGTACCCGTAAAAAGTAGTAATTTAACTCCTTGGAATACTGCCTTATAAGTCATGACAGTTGGTGTTACTCAAAAGGATGGGAAAAATCCTTCAAGGTGTCCAAGTACGCTCATGTGAGGAAAAATTAACTACTTCCTGACCCTGCAAGGCACATCATGAAGAGCTTCTGAGAGTTGCTATCCTCAAATTTTAGAAAGGTAAAGAGGCTTTTTCTCCCTTCCTGACTCTGTAACTGGAGTTGCTGGGAAGAGGTACGGTTTTAAGAATAATAGCCTAAATGGGCTTTCCACAAAACAAAGAGAAAGTTATAGATACTTCATTGCGTATTCACTCTAGATTTTATGAGGAAAGAAGCAAAAAGGGAAACTCCAGACTACCTTTTGGTGATGTGAAAGATGAGCATCCTTGTCATACTATCTCCAAGGGATATTTCAGATTTGGTTGCTAGACTTGATCATTTTCCTCTCTTGCTTTTTCTTCATGTATATATAATGAAGTACTTTTTACGCTTTGACAGCAGATCAAAGAATTAAGCTAAACCAAACCCCTGAAACTCTTCTGAGATATAGGCAAAGCCATAGGTTTCTTTCCCTTGATTTTTCTTATCTTGCCAACTGTACTCCCTGTTTATTTTCTCTTTGTTTTCCTCAAGCCCTCAGCAGCTGTCAGTTTCTAAGATTCCCCCCTCCTTAGTTTAGTGGGAACCTTAATTATTGAGTTTTGTCTTAAATTCTTCCCTGGTTTTTTGTCCACACGACACAAAACCAAAATTTCTCACTGCTTTCTGGGCCAGACACGAATTCTGCGCTTTGGCAAACATTTGCTTTTGTGCCTCTGAACTTGCTTCAATGTACATCAAGTCCTTCACTGCAGCTTAGATTGGTGAAACCTGCTATGTTCTCCATATTTAGAAATTCAATTCCTTTATCAGGAAAAAAAAGCTGGCTTATCTTGGAAACATCAGACTTCGATGTATGTTGCAGTTTGTTCCATCTTCCCCTTTGTCATTTAAAACTGCTTCACAAACATTTATTTTGAAGATATTCAGGTCAAATAAATGGTGTGCAGTGATTTTGGAGCCGTTTTTTCTGTCTAAAACATTGGTATTGCGCTGCTGTTCTTCAGTCACATCGTCTGTCCTCCCTCATCTCCACACCCCTCCCATCAGTTTTATTGCTGCCAAAATTTGCCATTTACCTGCTGGACCTTTGAGAAACCAGTATGTGAGCAGTTGTTTCTTTGGCCTCTGCCTCTTCCCCCAGTATCCCAACTTTAGTACACAGTTTTGTCTTTTTATTCTCCCTGTTTTGTGGTAATTACCTTTCAGTACTTTGTTAATGTCTTGCCATATTGCATTTGCTTCTATGCTCTACTTCATCATTTGTGTTGTGAATAGAGATTAAAAATTATTTTAGCATTATATACTGAATGGTTTCAGTCAAGTATTTAGTTTATTTATATACAGTGGCTATCATAACCCCAGAATCATAGATTCAGACTTCCCTGACTGTGTTTGGCAGGGTGACTACATTGTGCATTGTGTTGCATTTCACTGTATTAGGTTTCTAATCCATGTAATTAAGTTGTATACCTGCAAAGCCCTGATAACATGCAAGTAGCCTCTCTCCAATTCTGATATTTAGGAGTGCAGCATTCTTTGTGAATTTGTTACCAGTAGCTTTTACTTTGGACCTGTATAATTTGCAGTTAACAAATGGTACAAATCAGCTTTTGCTGACAGCTTAATTTAAAGCATAGTGACACCTCACAGTGGGCAGCTAAATAATGAAATTAAGGCTTTATTTCAGCAAATTAAGGTGTTAGTTCAGCAGATAAAGATTTACAAGATTTATACACACATTGAGTTTATTGTAATAGGCTAGACACACACCAGAGCTCTAATGTCAATTCCATAGGCAGCTGCAGAACATAGTTTGCCTGACCTTATCCTTCTGCCTGCCTTGGATCTGATGTTAACTGTGAAACAATGCATGTTCTGTTATTAACTGGCTGCTTTTCAGAAGGGCTCAAGATGTATTCACGTGTGCTGCCACTAACCTAGACTACAGCTTAAATTTCTGTAGGTCCTTCTTCTTATCACTGAAGCGCTTCCACTATAAGAAGCAGGTCACCATGCTGGAGACAAATCAAACCTTACTCTTCCCTTTTATGCCAGGCTCTGAGCTGGCTTTTGCCTAGATAGTTGTGAAGAAGCGAGGAAGAAAGAAATCATGTGTATCTGTAGGGAGGAATCTTGAGACTCCAGAGTACTTTCACATTGGGAACTGAATTTCTTCTTGCATGCCCAGACCACATGTCTTCCTTCTTATACCTTGAGAGAACAGTATCCAGGCAGGACACTCACAGGTGAAGCAGGCACAGAGGCAGTAGATGCCTGGAGAAGTGAGCTTTGTGGGATCTTCACTGAGGAGATCGAAGCCAGTCCCAGGATCAGATTATGAGTGCTTGCAAGGAGCTTGCTGTTGAGCCTGTTCCTGATGCCATGGCAACAGACAATAAATTTTCCTGCAACCCTCATCTCTCCAGTTGTAAAATGGATTAATGATACAGAGCTCCTTTAACAACACCTTTTCAGAGATCACGATGAAGGGTGCTTTAGTACAGTCTGAGTCACAGGACCATAAATATACAGCTTTATTGGATGCACAGAACTGTTAGAGCAAAACCTTCAGAGATGGGCTGAGGATCAGCATTGCCATAGAGCCATGAGTCCTTCCAGGGACCTCTTCCTTCCAGTGGAGCTGTAATCCTTTTGAAAAACATAGGCATGGAAAATGGGTTGGGGGAGTGTGAGTGTGCATGTGTAACATGAATGTTTTCTGAGCAAATTGAGTGTGGCAAATTCAGATAATTGACTGGGCACTGAGAGACAAGTACCTAAATAAACACGCTCAGTAGAAGACATGATGATATGTTACCAAAGAGCACAGCTTCCAGTGTCTCATAAGCCCTTCAATACATTGTTTCTTTTGCCATTTTACTTAGGGGCTTAATGGGGTTTTTTTCTCTAATAAAGAATTCTATCTCCTCATTCTCATTTCCACCCCATTTCTCATTTCTCTCTTCCTGATGTCTTTTCAACTGTTCTATATCTCTGAGGGGTTTTTTGTTGATTTTTTTTTCTTGTTTTGTTTCAGATCAGTGGCATTTTGAATAGAATAGTGAGAGTTTCTGTGGAGTCACAGGCAGCTGCAGTCACTGATTCAGTGTGGAAGAAGTGTTTGAGCATAAATTGCAGGGAGAAGACAGGATTGTACTGAGGTTACAGTGAGTGAGGAGAGATAAATTCTTCTTCAGGGTAGATGTCTCTGTTAGAAAAAGCAATAGACATATTTGTAGATGGCAACAGTGACCAACAGCCACACAGGAAGTTCAGTAGGAGAAAGACTTTAAGTGTGTGAGTGAGACCCCAGAAATTATGGGTTCATGCTTGGAGGACTTTCTGGCAACAGTTTAGGGGGAAATGTAAGTAAAGAAATTAAAACTAAACCATTCAAAATTGAAGCTGCTTAACATTTAGATTCTTCTGCCAAAGCAAGTGTTAGTTCAGCTGAAATGGAAATGGAAAGACTCATGGTTCATGCCATCTATCCTCAGCATTTTTGAACAGGGCTTTCCTTGTTTGTTCTTTTTTGGTTTGCGCATTTAGTCTGCTTAAGGTCTTTCCAGCTGGAGGTAAAGATATGTTAAAATCTGATCCTCAGTTCCTTCTTCTGGGACTCTGGGGCAGCTAAAGAGAGTAGCAGGGAGTATAGACTACCCTTTGTCTCTCCCCTAAATTAGTCTCTCTCTCAGTTACATTCTACTTACTGGTTTGCCTTCTAGCCTCTTCTTCTGCCTGTTGCTGACACACAAACACAGCTGAGAGCCACAATAGTGACAAAAAAAAAAAAAAGAAGCCTTTCCAGAAAGAGTTTCTGCTCCTTCTTTAAGGCTCCTCTGTGCAGCCAAATGTGTGTGTGACGTGTGGATGAGGAAAAGGAGTGTCTCTATGTAAATGAAATTAACCTCTGTCCTTCCTTTTTGCTAGTAACCAACTGTAGAGGCTGTAGGTCTTCTCTTCATATGGCTTGCACTGTTTACATCTTATCTCAGCATACGCTAAGTTCTGGACTAAAGAAGTCTTCCAGTATTTTTGGGTCGGAGGGAGCACAGTATGATAGAGCACTTGCTCCTTAACAGGATAACATCACCTCCCATTACACCTGAGCATCAATATCTGGAAGAGATACATGTTCTCCCATTCTCTTTCCATGGCATTATATCATGGACTTCAGCTATATGACCCTGAAGAGCTAGGGGTAGTTGCCTTTCTCGTGAAGCCTTTCAGCAGCAATTTGTTTGCCTCTTAAAACCTGGCAACCACATCACTGCATTCTCCTGCTCTGGTCAGTAGCCTAGCTTCTCTAGGTCATTGAACAAATCCATTGAACAGATGGATTCATGAGGTACAAAAACCGTCAGGGGACTCTCCACCACTAGCCAGGTTCACTGGTGTTACAGCCTTTAAATCAATTACAGCCAGCCATTTCTCAGTCTCCAGAGACTAAGTGATGTGTAATCAATCTGCAAGGGTTAAATTCCTGCTAGCCAAATTCACTGCTGCACATAGCTGTGATTTTCATAAGGAGCAGTTTGGCAGAACTGCAAGACAGGAATTACAGTGATAAATATGCATTGCAGTCAGAGCATGATAAGGGTTTCAACCATGGCTTGCTCTACTGTTCTGCAGAGTACTGCAGCCCTCAGTAGTTGAGTCTGGGCCAGCACTTTCAGTGCTACCCAGTATTGAGAAAATGAAGATGTTGAAAGTCCTGGGGTTTTTTTTGAGAAAAGCACTGGACCGCCTTTGTACCTGTGCGCTGCCTGGAAATCAATATAACATTGTGAAGCCTGTAAGCTTTTTCTGAAACTCCTTAGTTTCTGGCTTGTACTTACTTATGCAATAAAAACTGTGGGCCAGACTGCCTGGCTCTTAGATTTCTTCTAAGTATTGTAAAAGGCTGGGTAATAATCCTCTCTGCATTCCATTTGATTTGCTCAGCTCATCAAAAAGATGCCATTTAAACCAAGCTGTGACAAAAAAAAAAAAAGAATTTGGCCAAAGAGCCACATATAAAACAAGATTAATCTCTGGCATAACTTGCTGTTTCAGCAGGCTGAGAAAATACCTACTGCCTTTTTCCTTTGAACTTGCTTGTGCACTTGCTAATTTAGATGAGGAGTTCGTGCCAGCTGTGGAAAATCATGGATTTAAAGTATCAGCAGAGGGATAAAGCAGATAAAGGAAGTGTCAGTGCTCTTTATTTCTCTTTTAAACACAGCTTAGCAGGATAAATGGAAGAAAGGCACTCATGCCAATAAAAAGATGAGGCAGTCCTGCAGTCTAGAACAAGCAGAAGGCTACCTCCTTCTTTGACCACCACTGGCTTTTTAAATCCATGATCACACATCAGTTCATTAATAATGAACACTAACAAACTCATGGTGAGGACAGAGAGCTCTGCGTTCCTGCAGCCTCTCCACACTGCTACTCAGGGGTAGGGCTTTTCCCATCACTACCCTACCAGCGAGGAATTTGTGTTGCAGCACAGCACCATCTCTGTGAGCAAGTGGCACTGGTAAGGCCCTCATGATGCTCGTACAATGAATCCATTTTTAGTTACAGGTTTTACTTTATGTTACTGTCTGTACAAGTGTCCTGTGTGTAGATAGACCCTGAGCATTTTGAAGGATCTGTCAACTGTAGCCCTTCCATTTTCTATACCGGTGACAATATCTGCAGAACAATCCTTGATTCTTGTTAATTTGTTGTAAAGCATTTTCTGCTGCATTATTTTGATTACTCCTTGATAGTTTTTGTTTCTCAGACTGTAACAGTGTTTTTTTCTTCTTTTTTTAGTATCAGTGAAGTTGTTATAACCATGACGGTGCCAGCTCTTATATCACAGCTCTCCTAAGACGTTTTTCCTGGAGCTCCAGCTCTTGGTTATATTTAAACACAGCCATCTCAGCTAATTTATAATTTAAATTACTTTTGCTTACAGAGATACAGGAGGTGGAAAGCAAAAATATATGACCCTCAACATTCCCACACTATTAGTAAATGCTTATTTGTTTTAATTTTTTCTGATCCTTTAATCCACCTTAGTGATGGGAAGGGCGAAAGAGGAGCTGATTTAGTCAGAACCTGCTGTTCTGTTCCTTTGCTATATGGGCACTACATGCAAGCGAAGGATCCTCATATATGTTTGCAACAGCTGTAGCAGGTATTGGTAACACTAATAGAAGTCAGTGGAGGATGTGACAACTGCAGTATCCAGCAGGGGGTGCTCCACAACCCTGGAAACGTTTCTGCTGTCAAGAGAATACTTCCTGCGGGAGCATTTGTGGGCATACACTCCCAGGGACATTTGCTGAACAGCAACTGTGTGGAAATGTCTTCTGGAGAAACGCATTAGGATGTTTCCAAAGGGACCTTCCAAATATTGACTGCAGAACAAGGGTTTGGTTGCTTACCTTTCATTCTGTCTCTTCCTTTAGGTGCCAAGATTATTTTGTTTTTAAACCCATTTGAATAATCATTATTTTAAACCTTTTCTCACAGGAGTGTTTGCATTTGGACTTTTTGCCACTGACATATTTGTAAACGCTGGTCAGGTTGTGACTGGGAACTTGGCTCCCTACTTCCTCACTGTATGTAAACCCAACTACACTGGAAATGACTGTCGAGCCCACCACCAGTTCATAAACAATGGCAACATCTGCACTGGGGATGTCGGGGTGATTGAAAAGGCAAGGAGATCCTTTCCATCCAAACATGCTGCTTTGAGCATCTACTCAGCTTTATATGCCACGGTGAGTGTCAGTGATGATTTCTAGCTTATATAAGAGGTCTCTGTAGCTGCATGTAGTGGAGCCATTTTTCTTAAAATGGGTTTCTGAAGGAAAAGAGGGCTGTTTTGGGGAGGGCTTTCTTCCTTATCTGTAGGGGAAAATCTCTCTCTGTTTTACCAACCCTAGTATGAGCAAATCAAATGCTTGTTGCTTTTGAGGCTCACTGTATGATGTGGAGGGAGGCATGAAGTGAGGTCTTGAGTATGCATTTGACCTCTTCTCCCTACCCTGTCTCATTAGCATTAAGATGAAGTTTATGCTTAAATGGCTTCTGAATCACAACGGTTTCTTTTGTCCACATGACACAGGCGGTTGAACATTAAAAATGTACACTGTGCCACTTCAACGGGAGGCTGAACTAGGCTGGATTTTGCGCCTCTTGTTTAGGGCCTGAATTCTCTGTGCACAGAAGGTTGTAATAAAAGTCAGTGCCATAATTTTGCTGTTATCACAGATAAATGGACTCCAGTTGACATCTTGACAAGGTGATGCTGCTATACCATCAGGAAGGAAATTGTCTGTCTTTAAAAGTATTGAGAAAGAGATCCGCCACTTCTTTGTGTTCTCTGGCTGAAATGTCGGTAATGTCTGAAAATTGATCCAAGAAGCTTACTCACAAAGTAGAAAACCTTAGTGGTTTTGGCATTAAAATCCAAGGACTTAACCTGGTTCTGATTTCAAAATGGCTTATCTAAGGCTTTTTCCCCCAGCAGATTGACTCAAATGAGTGTCAGAGTCTGTTGGTCAACAGGATTTAAGAAAATTCTTAAGCTTATTAATGACAGGGTTTTTGCTGAATATTTTACCCTGATCTTCGTAGGAGGTGAATAAAACACCACATTATTACTATAAAATCAAGAGGCCACCCACTGCTGTTTCAGTGTCCATCTGTTTGCACTGAGTATTGTGTGAATAATGGCAGATATAAATTAGCAACTTCTTTGATCAGGACTTGTTGGGAAGTGTTTGGAAACCTGTAACATTTTGCACACATTACTTCCAAACAATAAGCAACCACAAGTGAAATATTGTTCCCAATAAACTCAACATTGTTGTAGAACCTGTTTTCATCATTAGAACTCTTAGATGGAAGCTGCAGGATCAGGCTTGGTCCTGGTTCTGCCCTAAGCTAGTTACATCCTTTCGTGGACTTTCCCTGTCCAAGCTCCCATGTTTCCTATGAAGGCAAGTCTTCCACAAAAGGAAATCCCCAGTGTTTCTGAGCCCCACTGTTTCAAGACTGGCCTGCACTCCTCTCCACATCAGAAGATACCAGGTGGAGCCAGGACATAGAGTTACTTCTGAGCTGCAAGGTCATAAAAGTTTGTCCTTAAGGCATTTCAGCCTGCAGTCCAATTTTAGCCCAGTTCTCTGCCTGAAACACCCCTCTAGCTCTAAAGGTGTTGTCACTTGTCTTTTCTCTGCCTGTCAGTTGGGAGTAACATAAGCATTACACAAGAAATGCAATGCTCAGATCTAGCTTTGCTTCATAATTGTGCTGTGCACAATTTTTTTGCAAGTATCTTGCTGCTTCTAATATGCGTGATAATGTGGGCTGCTGAACAGAAGTGTTTGGTTAGTAATAGCTGTATTTTGCATAAAGCTGGAGAGATGAGCCATGGAGCAAGAAAAATAAAACAAGTTGGACATGAGGAGAAAGGAGATTGAAACCAGCACAGACATTGTCTTTCATCGTATAAATGCCTATTGAGATCTAGGAGTCTCCTCCCATCACTGCAGCTCGACTATCCTCTGCAGATGTCTCTGTACTGATTTGTTCATTAGTCTGCTACTGACAGTAGTCCCAGTGTCATTGTTTTGGCTTTGTGTTTTGGTTTTGGGGTTGTTTTTTTTTAGTAATCTGGGGTTTCTATTAGATAGGCTTTTTCTTGTCACCTGCCAAAAAAGCTGAGGAGAACCTGAAGCATCACTTTTGTGATCTCTGCAGGCAGAAATAAATCTTCTTTGCCTGAAGTAGGGGAAAGAGAAAACAGGCAGCAAGCCCTGGCTTCCATACTTACACAAAAATCAGAATGGCATCTAATGAAGTATTGTTAGTCTCCCAGAAGTATTGCAGGAAGAGATGGCAATCACTGCATATAATACCTGCTGCTGTACAGTTAGAAACACATACTTCTAAGTACCTTTCCCAATAAAAAATTATAGGCTAGAAATACTCCTTGATTCATTAACACTTCTGGAAAGAACAAACAAAACCCATCACAAATAAAATAACAAGCAAGCAAACCAAAACAACCCCAGCAGCAAAACAGAAAACAGACAATGAAATCATATGTTCCATATGAGTGTCCCAGACACATCATCTTAAGACAACTGTTACTTCATGCTTTTCTGAGAGAAGTCATGGAAGAGTCAATAACAAGGACATCTAACAGATGGCAGTGTTCACCCAAAACTGAAATATTTCACCCACACAACTGAAGGATCTCTTATTGTAGAGGGAAGGTAAATATCTTCGCTGATCCTCCCATTTCCCTCTGGAGTGAAAGTAAGGAGAATTGTTTTACAATAACAAAAGGGTATCTAGGATTGAAAGGTACAACCAATCACTTATTGACTGTTTAGTAGTTTTTAGGATTCTTCAGCTAACCCCTTGCCTAGCAGCATCCACAAGTAATGCTTTCTGTCACATTCAGCTGGTCAAAGACTCCGTCTCATCACACTGAATCATGACCTGGCATCTGTCTTTTGCACCTGAGAGCATTGCTTCTTGACTAGATTGGAGTGATACATACCTGGGCATGAAGCTTTTAATATTTGGGAAATTCTGAATAGCAGAGAACACTACAGCAAATCATTTCTGCAACCCAGGTCACTGTGACCCCATCAACAATTTCTTCCATTTTTGTGTTAACACCTACCAGACTAATCAATGAAATTCAAGGCTTTGCCACTTCAAGCAGCTGCATTGAGCATCTAGGAGACTGCATCATGTTCTACAATACACATCATTGTCAAATGTTCTGCTTTCTTGCTGTAGAAATCTCTGTGGTAACGGGAAAGATTAAAGTTTGTAGAGGACAGAATTTTTCAGTATTGGTATGAAACTGTGATCTTTATAAGGAAAATAAACTATCACAAATCTCACCACTTCCTGCTGAAAGGACAAGACAGACTTCTTCCACTCTGTCTTTCTCATCATAGATGTAACATACATTCTAAATATATGCATATGTTTGCATATAGCTAAATATGTATATGTATGTATGTCTCTTTTAAACTTGCAAGCAAAAAAACCTCCTTGACTGCCTATGCTTTTGTCTGTCTGAAAAAAATGGGAGAGGAATTATGCACAAGATGAATGCTACTATCACACATTGCACAATACACTGCTTGAGTGTGTCAAGTGTGATCAGAGCACAGCAAAGAAGCTGAATAAATGATTTATGTAGTTAAATAATATATAGCTTATTTTTAATATGATTTACTCTATTTTCTTCACATATTTTTATATTCACTCCTTCTTCCTTTTCTCACCCATCAAATAACTGGTTTTGACATTCCGAGTTTTGTAAACTTACCCTATGAATACCATTGTGGAAAATTTTCAAAAACACCTGCTATGTGTAGGAAATCAAATGTAAATGACTTTCACTGAGATTTTAGGCTCTTACGCACAAAGCTTTGAAAACATGCTGTAAGTGAAAGGGTAAACACACTGTGGGAATCGTAAAAAAGACCTTGTCTTTAGGGACTGCAACAATAAAGATCAAGCCACAGTGATCAGGAAGCCTGGCCAGAATGGAGGAGCTCTCACAGTTACTTCAGTGTGTGATTTATGGATGAATTGGAGCACATTCTGGGAAAACAGTTTGTCTTGTTTTAAACCCTCCCCATGAGGGTTTAACAGATTTCCCTTGGCAATCTGTTCACATGGTTAATTACCCTCGTTGCTAAAAGTGTTCTCTTTACTACCACCTTACATTTTCCTGACAAGACTCATGAAGCTTCAAATATATTAGCTACTTCCCATCCGTAATAAGGAGAACTCTCCCATGTGGACAACCCAAAGATCCAGCTTCATCTCATATCTGTAAGAGAACAAACATGTGTGGCCTATTCTCTGTGGCTAGGGTTTTCAGCTGTCCCAGCAGGACCGCATTCTTACTTTAAAGAAGTAATGCTTTTCCTTTGGATGCTGTAAACCACAATAGTGCTTTGATAGGGAGCAGGAGAGCAATCCAACTCCATGTTGCTCGTTTAAATTAGTTTCTGCTAAAAGAAAAGCATAGGGTGAGAGGGTAGGTGGTAATTATTCAGACAGCGGCAATGCTATTTTTTCCCATTGTTCCCAAAGAACCTTAACTGAGTTTTGGCGATAGAGAGGTGCAGCTGAACCTACCAGCGAAGAGTGGGGCAAGATTGCCGCCTAGTGCACAGTTGCTAGTGGTCATTTCAAGGCCTCTGATGCAGTCAGGTATTAGGTTTGAAAAACAGAGCAAGCAGGAAACTCTCAGTTAGCTTAGTCGCATTCCCAGTGCTATTACACGCCAGAATGTTCCAGTTCATAAACTGAACTCACCTTTAAATGATGTGCTCAGCAGCAGCAAACTTCACTTCCTCAGATAGAGATCTGGCAAATTCAGCTGTTAGAAGTCTAGCACTGAAGTTTCTTGGCAAGTGAAAATGTAATTTTGCCTAGACACATATCTGGAGGCAGTCAGACATACCTTCCCCTGGTCCGTTTCTCTGGCCTGTCCCTTTCCGTTCCAAGAGGTGGCTGCTGCATTCCTTCCATTCTGGAGCTGTGTTGTAATGGGTTTAGGGTTAACATTTTTAACACCAGCCAGTGAAGGGAAGCTAGCTGTGGAGACATTTGATTTGCTTGGTCAGGGAGAAGGGAAAAGAAATATGGAGAGGGAAAAATAATACATTATTATTACTTGTTATGCATAATACAGCACAATAAAGGAATATATTAAAAGCAATTAACAGAGTGACCTGAAGAATGGATGTATTGGGTTTTTTTTTCTCAATCCCAAAACTATGTGCCAGACCACAGTGACCTCTGTATAGCTGGGATGCAGATGGGCATTAAAATACAGTCAAATAATTACCCATGTTGCCAAATAGAGCACAAAGCAAACTGCTGGTAGTTGCAATTGGAAGCACCAAGTCAAGCCTGTGCAGACTTCCTTCAGCACAGGCACAGTAATATCAGAAGGCACTTTATCCCGGCCAAGCCATTGTAGTCTTGGCCAGAGACTGGTGTTGTCAGCCAGCACTGTGTCCTTAGCCTCTGCAGTAGTAACAAAGGAGACAGTTCTGGAGCCTCCACAGTCCCTCAGAGTCACACTCTGATTTCAGAGCCACCTGTGGCAAAGTGCTCAACAGTGCCCTTCCCCAGAAACTAAGTAATCTAAGAAAAAGATGTGGTCTGTGACCTGCAGACAGCACAATCAGACATCCCAGGCATGGTGGTACTGCAGATGTGATTAAAATAATAAGGATCTTCTATACAGTCTTTTGTCCAGAATACAAACAGAACCATATTTAATTTCTAACATCTGAAAAAAGATCAAGGAAATGTTTTCAGCTTTGAGAACATATTCTGAGAACAAAAAAACCATTTTTTTTCTTTACAAATAAAATGCCATCTTTTGACATTAAACACTGGATGAGACACTTCCATGGTCTGTAATTTTTCCACTCCTCAGCAGAACAGATGTTTGTACTTCTACTGTATCAGATCTATGCTTCGTGAATCAGGTTCACTTACCACCTGGTTGGTAATAAAAATCGAAATAATATTTGAAATGTATCTTTCTGATTCTGTGTCATGTAGGGGCGGCAATGTATCCTCTGGAGATATTTCTGGCAAACGTGTTTGAGATATTGTCTTTGCTTATCAAAGCTTTGGGAATCATGCAGACATCCATGCTTCCTTGTCAGAGAGGATTTTATTGATTTGTTTTGCCATCAGACTCAGTTTGTTTGACCTTTGCTATTTTGTGGCTCTGGAATTAACGATCAGCTGCTAATTGTGACCTACATGGTTTCATTCACTCGTCAAAATGCATTTAAAATAAATACAAACTGCCAAAAACATGTGGGGTTCATTAAAAATTATTCAGAGCACAGTGAAACTTCATGCTCTGAGATTACATTTTCAGAATCTGCTTCATTTTGAAAGAAATCTCATATTCCGTGTTTCATTTCATCATGCAGGGAAGATGTCTGGAATGGTTTCTCTTAATATTCTCTGTTTCTTAAACTTAACACCACTTAGAAAACTGGATCAGCTAGTTCACATGGATGCAAGGCGCTCCATCATGTGCACATTACAGTTTTAATAAGAGTGTGAACATAAATTCCTGGCTCCCTTTGCAAACACTTAGTCGTGTACATTCAAGGGTGCATGTTTGCTAGCATATGAGCAAGTACTTGCACAAGTTAGGGAGTTAGTAAACCAAACCTGTACATACCAGCTTAAAAAAAGTCCCATATGTAAATCAAATTGATGGCATATTTGACATCATGAAACATCATTTAACACTATCTGCTTTATTGTCTTGAAAGTGTTACCTGAATTACCTTAAACCTCTTTCAGCCTTTCCCAGTGGTTTTTTAAATGAATCATGGGTTTATTCTCTTGAGAGTGTTCTCTGAATTACCTTAAACCTCTTTCAGCTTTTCCCAATGATTTTTTAAATGAATCATCAGTTTTGGCACATCCTTGCCAATTTACAATTTGTCTTGGTGGAAAAGGATTAACTTCTGGCAGAGGCTCTTTTAATTTTTGGCTTGTTGTTTTTTTGCAGATGTACATCACAAGCACAATTAAAACAAAGAGTAGCAGGCTAGCCAAACCTGTGCTGTGTCTGGGTACCCTCTGTGCTGCGTTCCTCACTGGGCTAAATCGAGTTTCTGAGTATCGAAACCACTGTTCAGACGTGATCGCAGGCTTCATCTTGGGGAGTGCTGTAGCTTTGTTTCTGGTAAACCCATCAGTCCTTCCACATTCCTTTTAAAATACTTCACTTTAAAAAAAAAAGTACTATTCTCTTGTGAACAGTTGCAGCTGATTAATGCGGTTGCTAAGAACTAATTCTAGCCTCATCTAGTTTAAAATATCAGAGAAAATCTTAATAGGAAATCAGGTTTGTACTAATTAATAAATCTGATATTTGTGCATTGTATATATTTCATGGAGGTTTTTTTAATTACCGTACATGTTTTTCCTTGACCTGTTCTGGAAAATGCTTTAAAGGTGGTGTAGGTCTCAGCTAATGTCAAAAGGGCATTGTGCTTGAGACTGCTTCACTGACACCCCTGTATTGCAAAACCCTACTGTCTGCCTGGTATCTGGCAAAAATGTAGGACACAGTGTGTGTATCTGGGGCTCTAAGCAGTGGTCCTGGTTCCTTTGTTTCAGACCATAAAATAAGTGCAGTAGAAAGGAAGGTCAGGACAAAGTCCGTGGGAGACTAAACCAGCTCCCTTTGTGGCATTTGGAGTTGCAATGAAATTGTTCACCATCCCATATGATAGCCAAATACATTAAATCTATCAAAGGCAAAGGCCTTCCCATAGGATCTAGGAACTGCACCTCTCTGGACTTCTAATGGTACTTGCTCCTCTGTTGGCTGTGTGGTTTAAGTGTTCTGTTTGGTGAGAGATCTCTTGCTGAGGGTTTACCCACACAGCAAACAATCAAGGTGATTCTTGCTATTACCAAGGAGTGTGTGATTCCCTTTAATCAAAATGTTCTTCAAAACTACCTACTGCATAGCAGCAGACATTTTAACCGTGTAATCACAAGGGACTAGGTTTCAAAGATTCCTTAAATCTCGATTTTCCTGACACTAATTTTTTTTTCTATTTTCTATTTAAATAAAAATGAAAAAGAAAAAACAACACCAAAACAAAAAAGTCCTTCACGTATCATTTATTCCCATGTCCCCTGTGAATAAAAACATATCAGCAACATCCGACCTGTATCTCTTTGGCTTTAATGTAAGTCATTGGTCTGATTCCCATTCAGAAAGACAGTTTAAATCTAGCTCATGCAATATAAGAGGCAGTGACCCTATATATCTGGTCAGGACAATCTATGTGCTCCCAGCTCCTGTTTCTAGGAATGATAGTCTGCTTCCAGCCACATTTTGGCCCTGCAGACCTCCTTTTAGCCTGGAAGTTTCACAAGCCCAAATGCAGTGGTAGAAGGGGTCTCCCTGGAGCTTGGAGCAGATGGGTGCTGAGATTCCTGCTGCTGGCACCAGACTCACCCAGGCTGCAGCCTGCTCCCTGCTCAGGTCTAAAGAGCAGCAAAGAGGAAGAGCCAGCAAGGAGCTGGCTGCTGGAATCACTCTGACAGCAGATGTGTCAGCTCTCGTTTGTCTTTTTTCCCTGTCAGTGTATTCTCAAGCCCCAGACTGCTAATGTGTGTTTGCTCTCATTAGCATCACCATGTGGGTGCAGTTAAGTCTGGTCATGCACAAGGGAAGGGCTTGTGGGATAAACACCACCAGTTGTGCTGAAAGTATGCAGGAATGGTGCTCAATCAACTTGGCATCATCCACATGTGAGATAGATTGAGCCATCCAGTGAGCTGTTTTCAGTGTTTGGAAATGACTGTCAGAGTCTGAAGGGAGTAGCATGCATCATAAGGGTAGTAGTCCCTGTTCTGCGATGCAGACATGGAAGTCCCTGCTGTGTAAGACATAAAAAGGCTGAGAATGGTTTATCGCCTCAGATTACAGGTCAGATGAACCCATTACCAAGGTAGTTCACCATGCCCAGCTATATCGGTAAACACACTGACGCCCAAGCACCTTCGACAGAAACACAGGTTAAGTTCTTGTCAAAAACTGGAAGTTGTGAGACCCCTGGTGGTAATTCCTGAGAGGTTTTCCTGTGGACAGATCATACTAATCTCATTTCTTTTCCATTTTTTTTCCTGCATTACACAGGGGATATGTGTTGTCCATAACTTTAAAGGCACTCATGGAGCTCCTTCTAAACCGAAGCCTGAAGACCCACGAGGAATGCCGCTAATGGCCTTTCCAAGAGTGGAAAGTCCTCTGGAGACATTGAGTGCACAGGTACTGTAAAGCCTCTTACTCAGACCATTAACAAGCACACTTCCTGTTAATGGCAGAGTAAAAGCTAGTTGCATTTGTAACTACACATCCTTAACACCAAGCCAGTTGAGCAGAGTGAATTTGCATTGGTGAGAGTTTGTTTTAAGGCATTTATCCCTTAAACTACCAAATACTGTAGATCATCGGCTCTTGGGAACATCCAAACCTAAACCAGTAGGATTTCACATGCCCCAGCATATCATTTGTGTTAATAAACTTTTTCTTAGAAGAACAGAAAACTGAGAGAAAAGTAAAGATAATTCTGTCTAATTACACTTCAGGTTGCTTTTGGCATATCTTAAGGATTTACTCTCACATTCTTAATCCTGGGGATAAACTATGCTGTTCAGAAAAATATGATAGAGATTAGGCTTTTATTCTTATTACTATCCATTATCTTCTATAAGAAGAAATCATATACCCTTTTCTATCTCTTAAGTCATCAGAAGAGAAGGTAATAGCATTCTTTCAAGTTTGAAAAAAAAAATAGGCTAGTGAGAGCACCATTATTGATGATGTTTCTGTTAAAACTAGCTTCAAAAGGCTTGTGTTGGCGTAAACTGAATCATAGCTGACTCTTTCAAAACAGGCAAGCAAATGCCACCTATGAAAAAATTTTGGCAACAGGAGGAACTATAGTTTGTCTGTTATCTGAAATGCCCTGTTGTAATTTATTTGTTCTTTAAATTGTACTCCTCTTATTAGGTGGCCTGTCATTCCTGTGTACATGGTGTGTCGCAAGATTAATAGCGATTTTTGTTCAACCCTTTGACAAATAAACTGAAATCAGGAATTAAAAGAAAAAAAATAACAGACTGTTTCTAACGCCTGTAGATATTTTGCTTAATTGAAAAGTCAATTTTGATTAGGAAAAGAAATTAGGCTGGAAGACTTTCAACTAAATCTGCAGAACTGTGTGTATTAACTGTTTTCTTGGTAGATTTGCAGTCCAGAAACTAAGTACTACGTACATTGTATTGCATATGACAAAAGGGATGAACAGGTGAAAATACTCATAGACTGTGAAAAAAATTTTGTCTAGCCAGGTATTTTTAAATTCTGGACTCTGAAGTGCAGGTAGGGACTAGGCCTTAGCTGTTGATGTCCACCATGACCAAGAGTCTTCTCTGATTTGGGGTATCGATCTCTAAATGACCATACATCTACCATGCAGGAGTAGACTGATGAAAAAGTGATCCTACTCTGAACTTCTTACAAGCAAAACCTTGGGAGTGGCTGTTCATTACTGTTTCTTCGGCTAAAGAAGGTGCACCATCCTTCCGTGTGCAGCTTCTGCCTTCATTGCCAGTCGTTTTGCTTTGCACCCACACAAAACGTACAATACACAGCATGATCCAAGGACTCAGTACTATCCCTGAAGTCCTGAACATTGGCTTCCAAGGTTAAATCATCAGTTTCCACCTAAAGAGGGCTTCTGTGTTGCTACGTATCTGTGGCTGCATGTATGTTGACATAATGACCCCACCTCTGTATGGTTTTAAGCTCTGTATGTTCCCTAATATCAAACTGTGTTGAATCACACATCACATGAAGCCAATCTGTGGTCTTCTAGGCTCTTCAGTGGCTGAGGATAGATGCACTATACTAGTTACATGACTGTATAAGGTGCTTGAGCCTGTACTGAAATGTTCATCTGGATAGAATGCAGTCCTGTTTGACAGTCTCAATTATAAAAATCACACCTTGTTCTTCAAGCCTGTTAGCAAATGTTCATAGCCCAAAAGCAGGGCTTGAGTTCAGCCTTCCCCACCTCAAGCTCAGGACAGAAGGCAGTGACATTTGCAGTGATCTCTTCATTTTGAAACCCTAAATTAGCTGGGCAACAGATTTTAATGAAGGTTTTTCTAATTCATTTGATACACCAGGATATGTAAATGCCAAAATGTATACAAATGTTCATGTGCTTGCTTTTTCTTCTTTGCAGAATCACTCTGCCTCTATGACCGAAGTAACCTGAGATGGAAGACTAGCAACTGAAGCTATTTTTTATTACCCCCCAGTACAATACTCCAAGACACAGTTACTAAATGTCTAACTGCGATGACCAGTATTATGTTATGTCTAGTTAGAGGCTAATGTTTTGTACTTTTTTTGTATGAAGAAGTGATGTAGCTTGCCCTGATTTTTTGTCAGCTTTAATATTATTATGCCAGAATTTAAAAGCAAAAAGGAAAAAGAGGAAAAAAACCTTTCTTGTTTAAAGTGTGCACTAAGGAACTACATCTATTGAATTGTTGATGTTGTTATGTGATATTTGTACACAATTTTTTTTTTTCATTTTTGAATTTATACATCGGGGGGGAGGGGATCACTTTTACCTTTTCTTAACATAAGAAGTGTTTCTACCAGTGGGTTAGATTTGAGTAAGCTCAGCATAGATCTGAAGTAGTTGCATATATTTTATTCAGATTAAAATAGTGGTGATTGGGAATCTAGCCCAAATGATACTATCAAAATGTAATAAACATTCAACCTCGATTCAGTGAGCTACTTAAGCGTTCCTTAGCATTATGGACTTCAGCTAGCCATCCCATTTCCAGATTATTTGGCAGACTTGAAGTATTGTCCTTAAGCATCTTACTGAATCAAAGCCTGATTGTTCTGGTGTGGGTGATTGTGCTAGTTATTGAAGAATAACTAAAACAATGTACTCAGTCTGCAAATATACAGACTGGACATGCAAATTTATAGTAGTAGCTGATAGCATGTGAGCTGACTATATCACCTCCCTAGATCTCTGTTCCTCCCTGAGGCCCAGCTAAAGCTCCCAGTGAAATCTGGCTTCAGGAATTGACTATGGGGATATACAGCCACCGCTGTGGAGCTGAGGCTGCGCTTTAAGTGTTCCATAACTTCATCATAAATTTGTGGAGTAACTAGTAACACTGGTATAAAGGAAATTGATACCACTTCTTCAGCAGAGTGGCATGACGTGGCATTCAGACTGGCAGAATCAAGAAGGCAGTTTTGCCCCGAAGGTGTAGTTTTCACTGAGGGGCTTTTGCAAGACAAAAAAAAAAAAAAAAAAAACAAAACCACTACCAAAAACAAAACCAAAAACTGACAGTCTTTAGTAACAGTCTGCATTTCTGTAAATTCTGCTATAAAGAATTTGTATCTAAACTGCCATTTTAAAATTTAACAACTTTGTTTAAGGAATAAAAAGACAATTAAATATGGGTGGGGGATGGGGGAGGAACAAAAAAGAGCCCCTTTAAATGGCTAAAACTGGGGGCAAGGCTTCATTACATGACTTTTCACTGTTCCTAGGATTTTCCTGCATCTCATTCTTCTAGCATGGTGATAACTGCTGTGTGTCTTCTTTAAAAAATGAAGCCTTTGTCTGTACTTTTACTGGAATGTTTACCTCACATTTCCATGTTGGTTCTTCTTGGCTTTTTTTGTATATTTTTTCCAAAACAGATGCAAAGAAAAAGTATCAAAAAACCAAAACATGTAGCCTGGTCTGTCTGTCTGTGTCTGGTCTCGTGGTGTTTCTTCCAGGTTGCTATTTAACTCTGACGACTCTTGTCCACTTCAGCCTTCAAACTTGGGCCGCGCAGGCTTTTTGTGACCATGAGGAGGCATCAATAGTGTTCTACGTCCCACAATTTGATCCAAATTCCACAGGGAAGTTTCTGCTGAATAAATTTGGCTGTGGAACTAGTCCTTGTTGTACTGTGTTAGGAGAATGACATGCTATAGGAAAGCCTTTAGCATGAATGGGCATCCAGTCAGTATGTCCGGTCAGCAGCACGTAAGTCTACTCACGCTACAAAGGGTTAGCAGTGTGTTGAATTCTAAGATAAAGAAGTTACATTCGGTAGCCCAGGTTTTGCAGTCAGGTTCCCTGAGGCTGTGTTCCTCCCAGGTGCACTGCTACCACAGCATACATCTTGTAGTTTTGGTCAGTAGCTTCCCCAGAATGGGTAGTGGTATTTGTCCCATCTCTGCTTATCCTCTAGCATGAGGCTGTTTTCATGCTCCTTTCTTGCCTATCTCCTCTTTTTCAGTTTTTCTTCTATTCTGTTTTTCACTCTCTCCTCTGATCATGTTACATGAGCTATGAAAGTTGCATGCTGGGAGAGACACTAGGTTGGGGAGAGGAGGGGGGCAGAAAGTGCAACTATCACTGCGTTTTTAATGAGTACTAAGAGGAAATAAGACTTAAGCATCTTTTCTTTGATGGAAAGACATCATTTCAACTAAAAAATACTTCCAATTCACTGCTCTCAACAAGCTCTGAAGCAGATGGCACAGATCTACCTATTTATCACAGTTTTTTTCCATAAGCAACAGGGAAGTGATCTGTGAACAGCCAGCCTTCCAAAGTGACCAGTGAAATACCCCCATTCCCTCATGTCCACCCTGCAGTGGAGCATGTAGTGGCGCATTTAGGCTGTTTAGTAATTCCCCAGGAGTCAAAAGGAGAAAAGAATGGGTTTCTTAAATTTCTTCATAGCTGCAAGAAACCAGCACTTAAGAAATCTGTTGAGCACTGTTAGTACGTGAAAGCAGCAGTTTCCAAGCATGCTTCAGGTATCTGTAATCTCAAAGAAACCAGGGGAGCAAGAGTTCAGGAGAGCAAGAGGTGTAACCAGGGTCTTTCTGGATCATCCCCAGGAATACCACACATACAGAATCCGACCTCACCATCACCCTGCTTTGTAGAACACATTCACAAAGCACCATGCATTTCAAGACTGCTGCATGTATTTTCTTGTCATCCTGACTTCACTGCTTGCTTCCTCTGATTAAATGCAAACCTACACCACAGTTGCAGGGAAGAAAGAAAAAAACTAACATATAGAACACAAAAGAAAAACAGCTGTCAGAAGGAGCAATAGAGCTTACATAAAAACAAGTCTTGAGCAGATACAGAAAAATTCTACAAGCTGCCCTGATGGGGCAGTTTTTGTAGAGCTGCTGGAGAGTTCAGTTACTGAGTTAAAAGATTTCAGAATGCCAGTTGGCACTATCTTCACGTACCAACTTTAAGCAGAACAAGTGGATTTCTGTTAAGATGGCAACTGTGACTGCTTCTAAAAAAATTACTGCTGACAGGGTCTTCTTTTCAATCTCAAGCAAAAAAAAAGAGTAATAAAAAAAAAAAAAGAGAAAAAGAAAAATACAAAAATATGGCTTACCTTCCCCTTTACGCCCAAGTTTGCTGGCCCTGCCAGTCTTGGTGGCTGAGCTGAGCAGGGCTTCTGACATCAGCTGCACTCACAAAAGCCCAGTACACAGTGCAAAATCAAAGACAAGAAGTTTGAGACATGGGGAAGAAACTGTGGGCTGATCCTCTGGCTAACCCCACTGGATCCTCAAATTGTTAGGCAGCACAACAGAGGGCAGAAAGCATGTTAGTACCATTATGGAGCACACCATATCACTGTTTCACAAGGACAACTTCTGTTTCTTTTCTTACATATAATAAACAAACCACGAAACCCAAGGACAACTAAACTTTTATTAGTGATATTCATAAATTCAGTTGCTATAAGGAGAGGGCTCTGCTTCTGCTCTGCAGCCCTGCCTTACAAACACAAGCAAAGCAAAGCAATGCTCCATGGTGCAACTCACTGCTCCCAGTTAATCTTCAGGTTTGGGGGTAGCTCTGCAGCACACAGTTCATCAAACTTGGACGCATCTTTTACAGGAGTGCTGTAGAAATTCAGGACATCCCCAGCACTGCACATCAGGTAGAGCTGTGAATTGGGGACAGCGTGACCAAGTTCTGCTGCCAGCTGAGCCAGCAAGTGATACTTTAACCTGTTATCTTTGAGGGATGTCTGCTGCCAATTATCAGGAAGTGATGGTCCAAAAATCTCCTTGACGCGAGACTCAAGGTAGCTCTGTATATCCTCTGGAGGATGATAGCTTCTGCTGCGCGGTGGGGGACAGATCAGGCTGGGCTCATTTTGCTCTTGATGAGTTATTTTGTCTGCTTCTACTTCTTTTTTTTCCTTCCTGTTGGCACCAGACAGAAGTACTTCAAGTCTCTGGACTACTTAAGACTGAATCAGAGCACATTTCTATTCATAGTCTTTTAATACCTGACCAACATAGCCTGTAGACATTTATACCTCCTGTAGACACAGCAGACTGATTACTCATGCAAGAACAAAAATGTGTGGTCTAGATGTTTGGTTTTCCCCCAGATTGCCACATTGTCTCTACACAGCAGTGACCTGTCTAGCTTACTTGATTGGTCTGCGAGCAAACAGAGTTTTAAGCACATTAATGACTTGTTTTCTCAGTTATACCCTCATTTTCTAATCTGTTGTGAAAAAAGGATAACAGAAAGTAACTACTACTATAGAAAAAAATCAGTGCCATATATATACATAGCTATATACGTAAAGCACTAGTTTTAACTACAGAATTAAAGCCTACCCCAAGTTATTTGACTTGCTCAAATACCACAGTCTAGTTAGCAACCCAAGCACGGTTTCACCTAAAAGGTGATACAAAACTGACTGGTTTTCATTCCCATTATCGTACTGCCCTGAAATATCTCCTTTTCAACACCCAGCAAGCTCCCCCACCGAAGCCAGCGAGAGCACTGAAAAGCCCAGCTCCGCATCGCCACACCCTCCTGCTGGCAGCGCACCCTCGGAGGCGACGCGACGAAGATACCCGCTGCAGGCCGCAGGACCGACGACCCACCGCGCTCTGGTGCACAAAAGCCCAGCACTGAGCAGGGAACGTCGGAATGACCAACCAGCCTCCCGACCACGACACCACGATGGTCCTCTTCCCTTTCCCTTTCCCTTCCCCTTTCTCTTCCTCGGCGTTACCTCACACCACCCCAGAACGCCCTGCTCGCCACACGGTTAAGACCCAGCCGCCGACCAGACTCCCGCAACGCCACCACGGCCGCCATCGTGAGAAGACACCGAACTTCCTCCCCGCAGCCACCTCGGCGATGACGCATTCCGCGCCGCCCGCGCTGCCTCACGGGAACTGTAGTCCCGTCGCGCCTGAAGACCCGCCGGCTGTTAGGGGGGCGGCTGAAGCGACTGCGGCGCCCCTCGGGGCGGGCACTGCAGAGGCCATGCCAGCGGGCGTGGGGAGGAGGTTTGGCAATAGAGTGTGTGGGACTAAAACAACATAAGGTAGGGACATATGTCGTCACCCTCTCCGACTGTAGCGGTGGATGTGTGTTCTGCCAGTCAGGGGCTCTTGGCAGCCGTCGCTGGAGGTTTTTATCCCTCCTTCGGGGTGTGATGGTTGCCAGAGCTGTCAGCCAGCACAGGGAGTTTGTTCTCCAGGCCACATTTCTGATCCAGGCACGCGATTATATAGGAATATCATTTTTCCCATTCTCTAAAAGGATGTTTTTTAAAAGTGAGAAATCATGCTTCGTCTGTACGCCACCTTGCTTTGGTGCATGGCAGTACATTCAGAAGATGTCCACTAGCTCAATCACAAACACCTCTGTCAGAGGAACACCAGGAGCCTGAGCACAGCCACCAGCTGCCGCAGGTGCAGCAGGTGTGACACACGTCCAGCAAGGGAGCAGGCGTTACCTAACAAAGCTACAGCTACAGTTTTAAAAAGTGGGAGAGGATTTCTTTCCCAGTTTGAGGAAATGCTTTTTTTCATTCTCAGTTTTTAGAGAAGCAGTGTACATAGATAAGAAGATAAGCAGGATCCTCATCAGGAACAGAGGTTTACTTGAGCTCACGTGCATGGAGACCTACAGGACCACAGCTGAACAAGAAAGGTGGTGTTCCTGATTTCAGTATTGGCTTATGTCCTGGTTTAAGCTCAGCCGGCAACCCAGAACCATCCAGTCACTCGCTCACTCTCCCCCTTCTTCTTCCCCTGGTCCCAGAGGGATGAGGGGGAGAATAAAAAGAATGTAACTCCCACAGGTGGAGATAAGAACAGTCTAGTAACTAAGGTATAACACAAATCACTGCTGCTACCACCAATAATAATAATGAGAAGGGAAATAACAAGGGAAGAGA
>WYDI02015838.1:0-25471 GCA_009867235.2 Psittacus erithacus | reverse complement strand
TGTGAGGCGTCCCTGCCCATGGCAGAGGAGTTGGAACTAGATGATCTTAAGGTCCTTTCCAACCCTAACTATTCTATAATTCTATTTCTAAAACTCTAAGGACTTACGGGAAATTTCTCAGACACCATAATTTCTCTGATCACATCAGTATAGAGAAGTTCCTAACAATGCTGCTTCCAGGACCAGATGGATGCACAGAAGGTTAAACTGGTGAGCGGTTTAACACAGACAAAAACAGTGACACATTAAAGACTATGATTTCTATACCATCATGTGGTTTTTTAAGCTGCCAAATAATTAAATAGAATCCTGTCCACAAAACAGCAACTTGAGCATGCACCTCCATCTATACCATTGCCATTATTGTTCCTCAAACACTCAATGCACCTGGACTTATTATACACGTGAGATACATACACAACACACGGTTGCTTTGAAAGACTTACAATAAAATTAAGAAAGAGGTTCAGGGGTTTTTAATCCTTTTTTCTTTCCCTTCCCCCAACCCCATAAAATCTGATGTGGTCACTTCCTGTGAAACCCTACCTGCTTGGAACCAAACCTTCATAAAGAGGCAAATTTCCTTGTCCAGAGAGGTAACACATGGTCACAGGAATCACGCACGTGCACACATACACACAAACAGAAGGATGAGAGGAAGAAGACATAATGAACAACTGTATGAGAGAAACGGTGTCCATACCCTGGTAAGGTCCATGCCAAGTTTGAGTTGGGAGATGAGATGAAGAATTACACTACGTTGATCATCCATGACTCCTAAATCCTCCTCTTCATTATCTTCAGTATCTGTTATTTCATCTTCAACTACGATCAACTCAGAAGCTGAATGCTGAAATTAAGAGGAACATCACCATCTGGACAAAAAGATACAGTGTGGTTTTCTTCTTATTATGTATGTTTAAAAACAGAGCTCTCTCAAAGGAACCAAAGACAGCTTCTGTTAAACCAAGAAAATATATAAATTCAAAAACAAAAAAATCCAGTGATGGATTCATACAGCTTTTTGATCCCATCCTCAAAATGCGAGTGGTTAGTTTACATATTATCTTCTCATATTATATTGCAGTGATGTCAAACAAAAATCATAGCATTTTAAAGTAACAGGTCTTCTATTTATTAAACAGAAATACAGAGTCGCAAATGAGTCCTCAAGACGTTGTTTCACAAATCTTTCCAGCAATTATTCATACCCAGATGTTGCATGACCTGATTTCACACTATTTTTTGCCCCCTTTCTTCTACCCAACATCCAAGTTAGATATCTAAGAAAGCTAAGACTGTTATTGAAGGAGATAAGAATAATACTATAACAGGAAAAAAAAAAAACAGAGACATTAGATTTGGGGGGGTAAAGCAATCCCGTGAGTCTTTATGACATTTGTCATTTGCAACACCAGACTGGTTCACTGCACGATAATGCCAGTAACAACCCAGTCTCCAGATACAAGCTGCAGATCAGGACATCCTCCTTTACAAGAAGGCATCATGTCATCCTCCTTTACAAGGAACTTTACAGCAGAAAGCAATAACAATTTGTGGTATTTTATTTTATTTCTCCTCAGGGTCTACAATATATTATTAACAATAATCCAACAGGTGGCAGCTATTTTGTTCAATCCATTGAAACCACTCTGCAAGCCTTCCAGATATGTATTCAGGTAAGCTTTTTGTACTATAAAAAGTTGGGTTATGTAGCTGAAAAATTTACAGCCCAGCATTTCATTACTGCCCCAGGATTCCATGCTGTAAATGAGATACCACTACCTGCAGAAGTTAGCATTCTTTCATGCTAAACAGCACTTCTGCAGAACCAGCTATTTCATTACATGAAATGAGAAATTTTTCATCTCCCTGTGAAAGTCTCTGTAACTGAAAAGTTTCATTCAAACCAGCTTTTACTCAGCATTGGGTTTCAAAGAAATATTTCTGAATGATCACATCAGAGACCCCTCAGGTGAACAGCAGCTTGTGTAAGGAGAGTGTCTCTGAAATTAAATTACTACAGATGATTCCAAGATTTCAATGTTTCCTCTTTCTCTCTTTATTTTTTGTAATTAAATGTTTAGGTAGCTATTCTTTTGAGAATAGCTGTTTGGTGGAAGCAAAGAACATTTGAAAGACATTTTACTATTACTTTATTTAGAAAGTAGAATATGTAGATTACACAAAACAAAATCTGGTGAGCTGCTGTCACCTCAACAGCTTGGAGCTCTTCAAAAGGACAAAATCACACTTTCTTCCTTCCATCCCTCAGAAAACAACAGGCTAGAACAATAAGCCTTTTCCTCCCAAAATGCACAGTAGTATTATCCAACAGGCACCTTACTGATAAGTTCAATTAACATGAAACCTGACAACCTCATACAAAATTATCAGCCAGGGAGACATAAAGCACTGAAGCCTGGTTCAACCGTACAGGCTACGATTCATTTGGGGGGAGTGTGGAAAAAGCAGTAGCAGAACTTACAGTAGATGCATCCACAGGAGGTTTCCCTTTGATCCAGCTTGACCTCATTGAGAGCACTGAGCTGGCGGATAAGCACTGCTGCTTCTGTTACTGCCATGAACAGAGCTCGAGGCAAACAGGCTCCAGCAGGAATTAACAGCGTTAGGAAAAAAGCCAGGGAACCTCCCCTCCTCACTCCCACCCCCTTTTTTTTTTGCTGTCGAGTTGGAGAGCGTGCACCGGATGTCAATCTGCTCCTTGCTTTTCCAGTCACATGGCACTGAGATCAGTGAGCTTCACTGTACACAGCTCCAACTGGGAAATGATGCTGCTGTTTCTCAAACCATATCCTGGTGGATCCAGGAGGGGAGCAGGAGGGAGGGGGCACATGAGTGAGAGAGAGGTAGCATGCTTTCAAGCAAACATGAAACAGCTGCTAACCTCAGTTGTTCCCAGCATCAGAAAATAAACAAATTGCGCATTAACAAGTTTGCAGCCTAAATCACATATTAAGAACTTTCTTTCTCTCCCCATGATGGCACATTCAGTCAGGGACAGAAATCCTTCTTTCTTTCCTGCTGTATAAGCTTTTTTCATGCCATTCAAAGAGTTACTAACAAAACAGCAACTGCCTCTCACTGCTGCTCTACAAAACATGCAGCGAGGACAAGCAACCCTATAAACCATTTAGGTGCTCAGGAAAGCAGTGTTTGCATTTTTTTCAATGGAAGTGACATGGTTTAGTGGTGGCCTTGGCAGTCCTGGGGTAACAGTTAGACTTGATGACCTTAGAGGTCTTTTCCAACCTGGTTCATTCAATGATTCTATGAAAGGCTTTCTGCTCATCAGGGAGGATGAGTACAATATAACACTGGGACAGTGTTTAATGACCATCTGCAATAAGGACCATAATCCTAATTAACTATAACCTATTTTAAGAACATATGCAAGGGCACCAAAATTCCACTTTACTATTAGAGCTAGCGACATACAAGCGACCTTCAGCGCATGTAAAATGATATCAACCATCTGCATCTTTTCACACTTGCAGAAACTAAGAACTTCAGTAGAAGCTTACAACTTATGTCACAGGAACTGAACAGCAGCCATCTTCAGTAAGCAATATCCTTTCTGTACTTCCCTCTCATTGGCTGTTCTAAGGAACTACTGAATTGCTTTTTAAAGCAGAGAAAATAGACATTTTCAACTAACACATACTTCCTTTAAAAAACCCCAACCAGGTAAGTGCAACAACGGGAGTGTGGGTGAACAGCCTCAAAAGATGAAGCTACTGTATTTTTTAAAAAAGATCATAAAGGTCCAATCAGGTTTTTAATTCTTTTTTCTTTTTTCCTCCACAGAAATAGCATGCAGTTTAGTAGTAACCAGCGTGCAAGCATACAGTAGAATGCAAAAGATTATGTGGAGTGATTATCCCTTAATGGTAGCTTTTCTGAATTATCATACACAGGCATACTCTCCACCTCCCCCCAATATAATTGTAAAACTGAACTAGGAAAGCAGTTATTTGCTCCGTTCCTGTGTGGTCAGAGCATAATGTAAAAGCTATTGAGCTGTGTGCAGCTCAGCCTTGGAATGAATAGCACAGCTAGGCTGGGGTGCTAACCCTGAGAATCAAACACTGAACCAAGTACAAATAAGCCCCAAAAAGAGGCTTATATTTAAAATCTCTTTAATCAAAATGAATTTCCAACACTGGGCTGAAGCACCAGCATTTTTCATAAAAAGCTGACTGGAAAATCACATGAGTGATTCACTTCAAAGTTTAAAACACTTGAAGAGATGAAAACACATACTACCAGAGATCTATTTTAAACAGGTCACTTCATTAGAACTGGGATTGATAAATTTAGAGAGGTCATCTGCTGGGATATGAAACGGATGTTCTAGAGAGCAGCCTTCATCAGAAAACATGCTGACTCTGTTTTAACAGATGAAACCTGTAAGGGAAAGAAACAGTTTCTGAATGGAATATTCTGTGTTTAAAAGAACTGTCTTCAGGAAAAAGATGCTTTGACAAGCCCAGGATAGAACCACAGAGTTAGAAGCTATGTTCCTGTAAAAGGATAGCTTTCTATGATGGCATGGAGGATGGATCAATAAGGGGAGAGCAGTGGATGTTATCTGCCTTGACTTCAGCAAGGCTTCATCCACCTTCCAAGGGGCTGAGGTGAGGCTGACCAAGCTACAGTTCCCCACATATTCCTTGCCCTTCTTGAATGCAGGAAAGACACTTGCTTTCTTCTAGCCTTTGTGAACTTCTTCCAGACATCATGACTCAATATAATAGCAAAACAATAGATGGTGGCCCTGCAATAACACTGGCCTCATAGGCGCATCCCATAAGGCCCCATGGAGTTACATATGTGCAGCTTTAACACTGTCTAACCTGGTTTTCCTCCACCAAAGCCTTCCTTCAGACTTCCCCTCTAATCTCAGAAGCCTGGGATTCCTGAAGGAGGCAACAGAAAGACCAGGGCAAAGAAGGCACTTTCTCCACTACGATAATAAGGAGAGACCATATTTATCCTGACAGGGGCACACTGAGGACTTGAATAGGCCTCACAAAGCAATTCTTCATATAATTACACAAAAAATATTCTAAGAATTTTCATTAAGGCATTAAAAAGTTTTTATGTAGTATGAAAAGAACTGTAGTCAAGAGCAAGAGGATGAATCTTAGGAACTTAAAAAATTCCTGATAAACAGACATCATTTAATAATATTCCAAGAGAAGGAGTCCACAAGTGTTTCTAGATTAAAAGAAAAAAAAAACTGCAAGAGATACTAAAAAAGTAACACTATATGAAACATTTCTGCATTGAGAGAAAGACTGAATAAATTACTTGCAGGGCTTGTTCAGAAGCAACATTAAACAGAGTTAGAATTTAAGACTAGGCAAGGATTGCCGTATTTCCCATAGTCACATAATTACAATTAGTTCTACCAGTGCACATAAAAGTCAAAGGCCTCATTTTGATTTCCAGATTCCCTTCATTAATGACATAGGTTTGCAAGCATCATTTACAATTGCACTTGTGTAACTTGAGAGCTTGCAAACAGGTTTTCTGTGGGTGTAAGATTAAATATAATTCTGTAAGGTCAGAGAGCTTTAGCACATTTACACAATTGTGATAAATTGGATCCAGAAACTTTTCACCAGCCTCAGTACCAAAGTTAAGAGTTCTCTTTGTAAAGTAGATACAGTAAGAATACCCCAAAAGTAGTAATATATAATGAGCTGCCAGCTTCTTACACAACTTGCCACTGTATCAGAATCAACAAAACTGCATGAATTTGTGTCACTTGCCTTCTCCCTGGCAGCTATGTCATGCATGACAGAGAAACATGCAAGCCTACAGCACCCATCCCTCATCAGCAGTGATGGGAACCTCAAATGTAGCTTGTCCCATAAGTGGTACTTATTAAACTATTTTATATACAGACTAGCATATTAGCACACTATTCTGGATGCTCGTCCCTGACTGGATGCCCATTGTCCACCAAAGGCAATCCCCTGCTCCGCTGGACAGGAGAGAGAAAATATAATGGAAGGCTGGCGGGCTGAGCTAAGGACAAAGAGATCACTTGCCCAGTACTGTCATGGGCAAAACAGACTCGACTTGGGGAAATTTAATTTATTACCAATCAACTCAGGGTAGGATAATCAGAAATGAAACCAACTTTTAAACCTTCCCCCCATCCCTCCCTTCTTCCTGGGCTTAATATCACTCATGATTTCTCTACCTTTCTCCCACCCAGCAGCACAGGGGGATGGGGAATTAGGGTTGTGGTCAGTTCATCACATCATCCTTGCCGCTCCTTCCTCCTGTCTTCCCCTTCTGCAAGTGTTGGGTCCCACAGGAAACAGCCCACAAAGTTATCCAGCATGGGTTCCTTCCATGGGGTGCAGTCCTCCAGGAACAGACTGCTCCAGTGTGGGTCCCACAGGGGGTCACAAGTCCTGCAGCAAACCTGCTCCAGTGTGGGCTCCTCTCTCCATGGGGCCATGGGTCCTGCCAGGAGCCTTCTCCAGCACAGGCTTCTCATGGGATCACAGCCTCCTTCGGGCAACCCTCTGGCCTGGAGTGGGGTTCTCCATGGGCTGAAGATGGAAATCTGCTCCACTGTAGACCTCCATGGGCTGCAGGGGAACAGTCTTCCTCACCACGGGCTGCACCATGGGCTGCAGGGGCATCTCTGCTCCAGGGCCTGGGGCATCTCCTCCCCTCCTTTTGCACTGACACTGGGGTCTGCAGGGTTGTTTCTCTCACATATCCTCAACTCCTCCCTTCCAGCTGCTATTGTGCAGCGTTTCCCCCCCACTTCTTAAATAAGTTAAATAACTATCACTGATGGGCTCAGACTTGGCCAGCAGCTGATCCGTCTTGGAGTTGGCTGCCATGGGGGCTTGGAGTGCAAGAGAGAGGGGCCAAAGTTTTTACGTAATCCTGGATACATCATTCATCACAGATAGATCAAACTATAGAAGCCATTGGTAGAAAATGAAAAATCATCTACAAAGTGTCCAGAAATTAATTTCTTATTAATTACTTGTGTTTGGTAATTCAGGTCTCCAGAGAAACTAAAATTCTTCAAACTAGGACTATCAATGATTAAAACATCTCTTTCTTGTGTGTGTGTGGATAATTTACATACACATAGTGGTTTGTTGTTTTGGTTGAGGTTTGGGTTTTTTTCATTGAATATGCTAAGCACACTGGATATTCAGAAAATGTCTCTAGCTAGGGACAACAGCAAGGATCAAAGTGTGGCAATGCGAGCAGTCTGTCTATCACACATGATTAATTGGATGCAAGTAACAGCAGCTACCTACTGAACCAAGAAATACCTGGCTCTCTTTAGGTGACCCTTCCTTCACTGTGAAGCAAGCAAAGTAAAAATGTATCTTGATACTGTCACCTTAGAGATACCAGGTAGTCTACCCCCTTCCCAGGAAGGACAAGACCCTTGTATCCAACCTGCCTGCCCTCCCTGGGCAGCCTGCCAAGTCAGAGGATGTTCACTCAACCTACTGAGGGACCCTATGAGCAGCACCTTAGGCCAAGTCCCTCATATCAACTATGAAGTTTCCGGAAACATATATATACCAAGAAATTTATTACATATACTCGTGACAGGATACAGATTCGAGATAGCCGGTGATAGGGGCTGATTGCTAAAACAGACTTGATTTGCAATAATATATAATCAAAACCGATCAGTGATAGTACTAAATAGAATCATAGAATAGTTAGGGTTGGAAAGGACCTTAAGATCATCTAGTTCCAGCCCCTCTGCCATGGGCAGGGACACCTCACACTAAACTGTGTCACCCAAGGCTCTGTCAAACCTGGCCTTGAACACCGCCAGGGATGGAGCATTCACAACTTCCCTGGGAAACCCATTCCAGGGTCTCACCACCCTTACAGTAAAGAATTTCTTCCTTATATCCAATCTAAACTTCCCCTGTTTAGGTTTGAACCCGTTACCCCTTGTCCTACCACTACAGTCCCTAATGAAGAGTCCATCCCCAGCATCCTTATAAGCTCCCTTCAGATACTGGAAGGCTGCTATGAGGTCACCATGCAGCCTTCTTTTCTCCAGGCTGAACAGCCCCAACTTTCTCAACCTGTCTTCATATGGGAGGTGCTAACAAGATGTTAGTAATTAAATGCACATAACACAGAGCTCTTACCCAACAGGCGTCCCTATGGGGGGGAGAAGAGAGGTTCAGCCCGTCTACTGATCCCGGATGTTTCAACGGAGAGCTTCTTCCCAACATCCCCCTTTTCTTTCACCAATTCATACTATTTCTTTATCTTTAGGTGGAACTTGAGTGACTATAGTCATACGTAAGCTCAGTGGGGGGTGGGGGGGGTCACAGCCCGGAGGTGAGTATCTTTTGTGACATTATAATGAGCAAAGTTCAGCTTCAGAACACAATTTCACCATCACAGCTGAGGCAGCAGTTGCGATTCATCTTTCTTGATGACAACTATGTGGTTATCTTCTTTATTCCTGATAACAGGGATGAGCCGTGGTACCTCCGTACCACTCTACTATCCATTTCAAGGATATTACGCCACGTTCTTACAGACCGTGTCTGTTCCAAGCACACTCTGTTCCTGGGAGCAGCAACTGTCAAAGCTGTTCTAATATTACAGCCTCTGAGCTGAACTTTGTGAAGCCATATTTCTTCGTTTTCCCCAATCTCGGTTATTTTCCTACACTAATACTTCATAAATATAGACAGGCTGACATACAGATGATACAAGCAAAGAAAATAATCACAAAACTTCTATCATAGGTGACAAATAGGCCTACAATCTTTTTCTTTCCCAACAAAACCAATCTGACAAGCATCTGGAGGCCAGCACATTATCCAGATATTCACCATTCTGAGAGCTTTACTAATGCTTTTTTGTTAATGCTCTGCAGAAGCATCTCTGGGAACAGAAGTCTTTTCATCCCTGAAGATAAAGGTCAAAAAGGTTCCTTTTCCTACACTGCAGATGTGTTTCAATCTGATCTGTGATCATACTTAGGGGTAAACATAACAATATAGCAGTGATGAGTACCAGGTAACATAAGAGATCTAAGAAGAAATAGGGTTGATTTCTTGTTTAAGGAACAGGAAAAAAATGTAACATGAAACAAAGGGCATCTATGTTTACGTTGCAGTATAGCCTGCATGAGCCTTCAGAAAAAATATTAGAAACTAACCATGAAAATGACTATGTTAAGAATAAAGAATCAATCAGTGACTTAACATCTTTTTAGAGGTCCTCATCTGGGTTACCCCACAGCACTGCAATCCTCTAATGCACCAAATACTGTTTGTTGGACAACTTTTCCCCTACATGTTCATACCTTTTTCCTAAGACAATTCCCCTTGCAAATTTTGATTTTCATAAACCTAATGCAGTCAGTCCTGAAAAGCAGCTGAAAAGCAGCTAATTCCCAAGCACACACTCCACAGGAACAGATTAAGTACCAGCACCAATCCAGACATCTTGTGAGCGTCTTTCATGAAATGAGAGCTACTGAAGCACAGCACTGTTTAATCTGAATCCTAAAACACAAGAGGATTTTGCAATATTGCACAAATTCAATCAGAACCGGGAATAAATATTTTTCATCACTGGTATCATCAGAAAGAAAGAGCAACATGATACTACAAGAAATGCTCAGAGAAAAACCCCATGGACGTGTCCTAAATTGAAGCAAGAAACCTTGAAGGCCATCGTAAATCACAACAGTAAATTTTATGCTAACCTAAACCCACAAGAAATACAGTATCACATCATAAACAATTTTAACAAAACCTAATGCAATAAAGATACTAGTAAAGAACAATTTCCTGAAAGATACTCAGTTTTGAGAATCAGATTTTTTAGTAGCAAAATGGCTATAAATACAGCATGTGACATTATCCAAAGTAAGTTGCTCAGAATTCACAAACCACACAGTGCAGCAGGACAGATTCCCACTGCTGGCCACGCTGGACTTAAAGATATTTTGAGAGGTCTGAAAGTCACATGCTTGTAACTTTTGGAGAGCTAAAGACAAAAGACTGCACTGAGCTGCAGGTTGGTAAGGAAGACTAACATGGAGGAAAGTACAGCATAAGGCTATTCTCTCTGGAGCCTGTATTAGAAGGGATCATCTCTAGAATGAGATCCTTGCAGAGAAACCTGAAGAACTAGGAACAACTTGCCCCATATGCCTGCAAAGAAGGGAAAGTCAAACACTTTTTGGTAAGGGACCCAGCAGGCAATTTCAGTTGCCCACCAGACAGTACAGGACACTGATAAGGTAAGGAATCATACTCAAACAAACCTTTGCTCCCAAAGATAAATTCCTTACAGAAACTACAACAGTTTGTGCAGAGGGGCTGTCAGACCTCCACTGTTGGAGGTGTTCAAGACTTGACTGGACATGACCCTCAGCATACTGACCTGAGCAGCTCTGCTTTGAGCAGTGTTGAACTGCAGGACCTCCAAAGGTCCCTTCCAACGTGGAGTACTCTGTGATGCCATAATAATTTTGCTTGCAAAGCCCCTAACTGAAAAGTTAGGAAGTCACAGAACTGGAATCATTCAGCCAGCTGTATTTCTCTTCTCTTTTATGTCACTTAGTATGCTAGATAAGCAAATCTATGGTAGAAACATGCTATGATGTTAGTCAGTAACATACCATTCACATATATGAACAGGGCACAAAATGATGGACAACTACAAACTCAACCTTTACAATCATCTGGTCTTGCGATTCTAATCTATATGTAAATTGAGTTCTTGTAGTGCTATTTCTTGTATGCAGCATCATATGCCAGAATATTTGTAAGAGGAAAGAAATGGTAAAGACAAGTAATTAAATACAAGTAATATTAACAATCTTTCTTTCATCAAGGCAACATGCTTATTGAACCATTCTGACTTCCTGCAATTTCTTGACCCATCCACTACAGACATTATTACTGCTGCCACAAACACACACACATTCAATGTATATGTGAAACTAGAAGACTACTATCGTTTATCCTGGTAACTGCTTGAGGCCAGTGGAATTTTCTGCTTGAAAGAAGAAGAAAGATTTGTTTTCAGCCTGATGATTCACTTGGTCCATCTCAGACCACGAAGACGACTGTCCTGTCTTTCCACACTACAACATAGAAAAGTCCTGTCTCTCTCCTTCCAACTCCTCCTCTGAGACAAAGTTTTATAATGGAATGCTTTCATCCCTGCTGTTTCCATATCCAGGGCTTTTCAAACAAAGAATCACTGGAATTCATCACCACAAGCAGAAAACCCTATCTTTTTCTAGCAAGAGCAGATGGAAGAGCTGAAGCCAGTTTGGGTACTGTCTCGCTAAGATAGATGAAGCAATTCCAATCTGAGACACACACTCATTTCAGAAGAGTTCAGCCTAAAATCTAGCTAAGATACTGACAGTCTTAATGAGATGGGTAAGTTTACTAATGAGCAGTATTGCCAAACCCATACATAAACATACTAAGAAGTAAAACTGACGGCACAAAGCAAATCAATTGGCATACAACCAATCAAATAGTGCAGAATCCTGAAATAAAATTAACATTGGCTTCAGAGTTCATTTTGCAGAGGGCACAGGTTTTATAATGAACAGAGTAAGAAATTGATCCATTTTAACTCAATTTTTAAGCCTTACTGCAAGGGAACCTGAGTTCTTTATATCCCAATGGTTAGTTTTCACCAATTTTCACTAGTAATTATGGAATGCCACATGAACCAGAGCCTCATGTTTATTGAAACTTGATGTAAATTTTGTATCAAAGCTTCATATTTTTATATTAGGAGGAATATTACTCTCATATATTACAAGCAGCTGGAACACACAGATTTTGGAGATGAGAGTGAATCAGCAAAATGCAATGGCTTTAGCTGGAGCTAAATTATTACTAATTATTTACATAAACAGTTTCACTGGAGATCATTTGCTGACACAGTAACTGGTCCAGAATACTAGCAAAAATTAAAATCAAACTTAGCTAGATTATCTTAGTCATTGTCAGTGCTGCTGCAGCAGGCTTAGGCTCATTTCATTTTACTTTTAGTGTAATTGTGCATTTAATCCTTAAATATATCTTTCCCTGGTTATCCTTAAATATACTTTCAATTGATTATCTCAGATTTCATTTTTTAGATGGCTCACTAGTGAACGGATTAACTGGTACCATCTTTGCCTAGAGATTAATTTATCTATCCAAGTCATTACAAGCCATTTACTGTGCTCTTCGGCCCAAAAAGTACTTAAATCATGCAGAAGGCAAAAAGCAGAGCATATTCAGAGATCCTGGAATGTCTATACTAAACAGTGAAAAAGGACTCTGTAACACAGCAAATGTTAACTTTCCCACCCTGATCTACTCTCTTTCCATTACTGCACCTGCGGCTAGCACTGTATATTCACGGCTGAATTGATCTTCCAACATCAATTACACAGATTTATGTCAAGTATAAAAAACCTAGGAAACACTAGAAACAATTTACATTATGAAACAACCCACAGTCCTGGGCAAGTCTGCCGAGACACAGATAAATAAAGAAAAGGTGATACTGAATTAGAAGACATTCCCTGTACCTAATTTTAGTTTCTAAAATTGCAGGAGCACATTTAAAATTATTTCTTAGCATCACTAACACATACTGTGACAGCACTAAAGGCTATTACATCTTCTGCAAAGGATGAAGTATCATCATATTAGGATGTATACTAACCTACAGATAGAAAACAACTTCAGCTTGAAAGCAACTAGCACCTGAAGAGACTGGACAAAAACAAATAATCTTTTAAAATCAAGAACTAAACAATTCAGTACCTCCTGCAAATAGTGCAATTCCTTCTTACAGTTGAAAAAATCAAGGTTCAGATCATTTTGGGTCAGTTCACCTAGGAGACCAAAATACATTCAATAACCTGGACTCGACTGCCCTTGCAATCACTATCACAATTAAAAACTGGTTTAGCAGTTAGATAATCAGAGCTAAAGCCTCAATCCTACAGAGCTAAAACTTCAATCCTATTAAAAAGACACTTCAATATGGAGCATGTGTACAGGGGAAGGTAGACAGGAAGGCAGAAAGACTGCAGAGATACCAGATCCACAGGATGGAAAGAATCAGCTGTCATCGCATTTTAAGGAATAAAAATCACATGAAAATCACTAAATCACAGATGTACCTCCAGCATAATTTTTCCAATAAATCTTAACTAAATTGTTAGATCAGAAGAAAAATGATTCCTTCACTTTCAGGCCCCACATAAGAACAGCCTGTTTCCAATTTATATTTAGCTGCCAAGGGAAGGATTTGGCCTGCAGTTACATTTTGTCAGCCCAGAAGGGGAATTCTGATACCCAGAAAGACCATTAGTTGAACTAGAACAGTAACTGACACATGGAAATGATTCACACCTTTATTCTACTTTGGTGCCAAGTTTATTACACCTGAATTCACAATAAGACTCAGTATTTTAAAACTAACCAATTCCAGCATTTTCTGAAAAGAATTTCTTCAAATGAAGGAAGCAGGGTCCTGTTTATGGCAGACTGCGCAAGTTCATGTCACAGCTCTGAAGAGTGTACTCTGGCAAATTCAATACCAGGTTTGTCCTGTTCTGCTTAAAGGGAAAAGCACTAGGAAGTACCTTAAAATTATAACTTAGCTTATGCCAAAGAGTCCAAAGTATTTCACCAGGGAATGCACAAAAAATAGTATTTTACATCAACTCACATCAGGTGGAGAATAGTTCTGTTTAACTCAGCCCTTATCCCTGCTTCCACCTGATGTTTCCAGTGGACAGATCAAAAAAAATCTAAAAATGGAAACTAAAACTTGGAAAGTACGAAAAATGAAAGTGCCTGATCCAGCCTTTCATTGTCAGGGGTTACTTCTTTCACTGATGGTAAGAGGGCTTTAACCTCATGCTGTCCTGTGTTACAACCCTAAAAAGGAAACTCAGCTAGGAAGATGAAACAGCAACATCAAAAAAGGACAATCTAAAATAGGTAAAGAACACACAAGAAAATAATCTCTGCCACAAAATCTTGTATTATCTGGGCAATTTCAAGCAATATCTCAAAAAAATATCCCTGTATTTGGAAGCAAGAAATGCCCTAACTAACAAAAGCGAGTAAACACCAACACATTATCCAAAGAGAAAGATCTTTAGCTGTTATATTATTTCACCAGGGGAGAATCTTTGCACTCCTGAAACCCTGACTGCAATAGACCAAAAAGAAAAGTTTTACTTCAGTTATCTACAGAGTCAAAGCTCAACTTCTAACTCATTATATCCCTCAAGAATGCTGAAGTTTTCAAAGAAAATGGTATCAGATGAACTTTGTTATTCCAGAGGAGAATTATAAAGATCCATGCCTCTTCATACACGTATAAAAAAAACCATGGCAGAGATAAAGTCCCTGTTTTGTTAATGATGTTGCTTAATGCACTGCTGCAAAGTGTCTGCATGCTGCGTCAAGAATTAACACAGCTATCATGAAACACATTCAGCCACTTGGTTATGTTGCCAGGAAACCACTGCCTGGCAGCCTGCTATACAGGAAAGAATCCTCAGCACTCGTCTTTCCCCCTCACTGAAAATCTCCACTTTAAAATCATCACTGCTGACCTATGTACCTAAAATTACCTTTTCCTTATAAGCAAATTCTATAATATAAGCAGCTGAGTCAGTTGTTCCTCAAGAGTAGTAATTTAACAGCTTTTTCTATTTCAGACTAGAGGTCAATTCACAATTTGTTTGGTCAGTACATCTACTGTATTATGCCAAGCATTAGCTAAAAAGCTCTCTCCTGTTCCTTTGAGGTACAGCTTCTGTCCAAGAGCTAGAGATATCATAAAAAAGTATAGATTTTAAGAATAAAAATTTAGGCCAAGTCAAAGAAGAAACTGGAATTAATGTTGACAGCACAGAGGAAACAGCACCCTCGTCTCATAATGTCTGTAAAAAGCAAGATTCACTTCTTTTGGCAAGAATATTTTGAAAGCTGCGCCCCATTAATATACTATCAACTTCTTCAGAAAAAAGGATCATGCAGTGCCTAGTTTGGGATTTATAAGAAGAAAATCATTATGAGAAATAAGCTTCATTTGAATGACATTTGTGGATTTCACTTTTCTACATCTAAAAGGAGCTACCAGATAAAAAAATCAGGGCCTTCAATGTCAAAACAATTTGTCAAACAATGACATCTAGATGTGCTTTCTCATTCTCTGCTGTTGCCACCACAATTATTATCAACAATGTATCTGAACCACAAAACAAGTGGTATGAAATGATTTGCAGCTGCTTTTATATATAATTACACATATTGAGTAATTAGCACAGTCAGTGCTAAATGAAAATGAACTTGGACACACAACAGGCCAGAATACATTAATAATATGCTTAAAAACTGCACACAGAATTGTTAAAGTGTGAAAGTGTGTGAAGTCAAACACCTTTGATAACTTTGGAGGGTGTTCAACATCATCTCCTGGGTAGCTACCTGGCTCATCCTTAGCAGCATAACAGTTCTGTTGCTTAAAAAATTGTTCTCTTATTCAAAGCCTGCTCTCTCACCCTCCTTTCTCTAGTCACAACAAGCAGCTCCAGCTTCCTGTTCAACACTTTGCCCAGCTTTGGAGAGATGGGCAGGACCTGCAGCACACAAGAGAAACTCCTCTCCCAGAAAAGGATCTGATGACAGCAGCTGAGAGGTGCAGCATCTGTAACAGGGCATGACAACTTGTTTGATATGAAGATGAGTATCTAACAAAAGCATCAACATATTTTAGATGCAACTGTTCACCTCCTACATAATTCAGGTTTTGTACTTGAGCCTTCCAATGGGGCACTGATATATTGATCAAAATGATCAAAACTGAAGAATACATCAGCTACATTGAAAGTAACACTTCAAATTGTGAGGCAACAGTATCAATCTCAGGTAACAATAAGCACACAGGGACTCAGTGGAAATGAAGACACAGATTTGGAAGTACCTTGAGGGAATGAATCCTGATTCAGTCCATTTTCCTGGGAAAAAACTGAATTTCTGCTTAATAAACTGTACTATCATAACAAATATTACACACATGAATCCAGCTACTTCTTGTTGCTTGACCAACCCACAAACTTCCATTTACTGCTTCTGGCAAAACCACTGCCTTCAGCTGATCTTTTAATAATTTTATTTATTCTCTTCCTCCTCCCCCCCTCCCCCCCCCTTTTTAAGGATTAGCGCCTCAGGGCCTCCAAATACAGGGTGATGATTTCACGAAGACTGCCCACAAAGCACTGAGGATTCTGTACTACAAACAGTAATATGCTCCCTTGATTACATCCTTCTCTTCAAGAGTACTCCTTTCTCAATAAATCATGAGTTCCACAAGCAAAGCAGTGCCTCAAGCTGTAAGAGCAGCTCAGTATCTCTCATCAGCAAGCAACAGGAAAAGATTGGACCTTAGAAAAAAAATTGTCATTTAAAACAAGACATAAATAGCTCCACTCAACTGCAAAATGATACCCTGAGATGAGTTAAATCAGTGGCTGCTCTTCATGTTCTTGCTACAACAATCCATTTGGCTTTACCAGGTAGCCAAGAATGCAAACATCTAAAAAAACCAATGAAACAAACTGCAGTGTATCACTGAGTAAGGTGGCAACTCCTCAGACAATATTCTTAAATACCTATTTGTCTTAAAAAAGCACTATCAGAACTGCAGTTGGCTTATGTGAAAAACAAATTGCACAACTTCCTAATAAAAAGCAATTACAGGTAATTTAAATCCTGTGATTAATGGGCATTAGGAATTTGAAATTAGTAAGGAAGATCTGGAAGACGACCAAAGTAACATGCAACTAAAAAAAGATCAATCTGGTTTATCCTTGGGTTTTTTGAACAATATTCAATTCAAGATACTACAAACAAACTGGAAAAACAAACAGCTTTATTGATGCCCCCAGCCATTACACATTTTGTTAAAGGCAATATAATTTAATTTAAGCCATTCCAACTGCCAAAGAGCATTCACTAGTAGTAGAAAATTATTTCTTCAGCTCTTTCAAAAACTTCTTCCCAGTTCTCCACGTCTCACATGCTTCAGGTGCCCTACAATCTGTGGGGTCTCAGAGTGAAGTGTTTTCTTGATGGACAGCACTGGTAACCGAAGCAGACAGTAGAAGCTGGAGAAGTTTGTCATGGTGAGAGACTTTCAGTGCATGAGATGCCTGATACGCAGCTGTGAGCCTCCTCAGAAAGTCGATGCTTCAGAACTGCCCTTTACCAAGTAAATGCCACAAAAGCACAAATCAACAGGCTGGTGCAAGATGATGTGGGCAAGTTCTTCCCACAATCACTTTACAGGAAAAGGGGTCAGAAAACAATATGGCTTTATAACTCAAAGTATAGCCAACGATGCTCAAGAAACACCCAAGAGCAAACAGCAACACGGAAGAACAAGTAGCAGGCAGATGTTGTGGTCCTAATTTCTCCCCTCTTTCTCAAACCATTGTGAAAAGCAAACAGCTTTTTCTATCATCAGAAGATAGAAATGCGTACTGACAGTCTGTTAACTGCTTTTAAGACTAGGAAAGAGACTGCATGCTCGCCACAGTCTGCTGTCCAAAGAATCTCAGAGAAGCAAAGGCACACTGCTATATCATCAACGTATGTTTCTAGTTTTTAGACTGCACTTTTGCACGAAACTTGGCATTTTCACAACTAATTTCAAACAAAGAGGACACTATAAAGAAAAAAAAGTATGATAAGTAATTACTAAAAGCATCTACAATTGTACAGAGAATCACAGAATCAACTAGGTAGGAAAAGACCTTTAAGATTATCAAGTCCAACATTTATCCCAGGACTGCCACGTCCACCACTAAACCATGATGCATCTAACCAATGTCAAGTCTTAGATACAATAGGAATGGCCCAGAGACCTAGTGTGCTTACCTCTGTATTTGACTGTAGTGCCGGTCCATTCTGGGCTGCAGATGGAACTATTGCCCATGTAATGTTGGCACTAGCGGTTGATAAGGAGCTGAGAGCACCGTTTTTCAGTTGCTCTGTGGAGTGTGACTTGGGCCCAGACCATCCCAGGACATCTTCTAAAGCAGAAAATAATCCATATTAGTTTACAACAGACAGATTACAGATCTCTTCCATTCATCATTCTACTAACACAAATCAACTGCCATCTCTTCTCTGCTTCCACACACAGTTTTACTTTAGTAAAAAAAATACTCCAGCATCTTCTATGCCAATTTATCTGTGATAAATATTTTTAAAAGTCAATGAAAGAAGATTTTTAAGTGTTACTCCTACCATCAGATAGGATTACACATAAAGATTATACAATCTGACACACCGTGGTAAGTAAAGCATGTATTCTCTATCACTATTTTAATAGTTATGAAGTTATCCAAGCAAACCTTACATTTCTTCTGCCTAAAATCAGAGTTTTAAGTTTAGCAGCTGTATTTTATTTCTGTCTGTACTGTTAAAAGCTCTTTCTAGATTAAGTGCAAAAATGCTCTCGACTGGTCCCAAGACCACAGTTTAGAAGAGATCTCATTACAAAGATACACATTAAATATGAATCGAACTGAACTAGACATCAGAACAATCCTTAATCCTGGGGACACCCAATTTCCAGGATGGGCCAATATTTAAGGATGCCAAGGCAGAAAGAATGATCAGCTAAGGCACAGATGTTCCTCCCTTACTGCTCTAAAACATATTATCAACATTCAAGTCAGCAGCCCTGAGCATGGGGCTCAAATTTCATCTATTAATTACAGGCTGCTATAAAATTCAAAGGTATGGAAGAGAAAATCACAGCTCTTTAGTCATTACCATAATTTGTACAAGAGAATACAATTGGTGCCAGAGGGAGGATTTCCTTCTCTTATCATTGACAACCTTTTAAGACGGTGCAAATCAACACAAAGTACATTGAAGAACATGCAACTTCTCCTCTCCGTATCACCAGGGTTACCTAAGGTTGCCTCCTAATTAAAATAAATGGTTTGATCTGGTGAGGTATAATATATTAACACTTATATTATTAAAAAATGGGCCAAAAATCCTATAGCTGACTCCTTACCAAATTCTGAAGATAATTACAGAAAACTCCTCTCATCTAAAATGGCACTAAGTTATGATGACATGACAAAACTTCAGGTCTACCTAGTGTGATTTTGTGGCACCACCTTTTGCTGAAGAAAGCATCAGCAAATAGTTAATTATAAAATGAAAGATCAGAGTAACCAACAGGGGAAAAAAATCCAGCATTTTTTTTTTAATTTATATGTGTATTTCACACAATAACCCAAATTTCCCCTTGCTAAAAGCAGAACATCTCTGTGGCTCTGCTATCAGGCAGATAAACTGTAAAGCTTATAGGGTTCTGACAACTTTCAGGACTATGCCAGTAGATGTTTTAAATCCTAGTTGTTACGTGAACGATGTCAAAGAAACTGCAACAAAAGGTCATTTTCTTGGATTGGCTTTACACATTGCTCCTACACATCAGGAAGCTAACAACTGCCCTCATTCCAAAGACGGAGTTATATCCACACACAATGTTGGTATACATGGCAAGGAATGAAGAGCATAGTGATTGTAGTCACAGTTTTGCTTTCTCCTCAGGTTGGTAATTTGCTGCTAGGAAGCAAGTAATACCCCTAGACCCTCAAAACAAGCTTTGATTCAGAGGATAATCTGAAGATTGTTTTGGCAGATCCAAAACAGACTCTCACTGCATGGGACAAAGGAATCATAACCAACAGCATGAACAATAAACTAAACTGGAAAGTTTCAAATACTGGCTCCTTGGAGGGAATTCACATGTCTGTAAACCATTAAAAAAAATACTCTTTTTGATCTTAACTAGTACAGATTAAAAAGAAAGAAAGAAAAACAAACAAACAAACAAAACCAAGATGTTTAAATAAACTTGTTTCACTTTCAAACAGCCACAGAGAGTTTTATGGAGCACACTTACGCTCCTCACCCCTTGTGACCTTGCAGTAGCAAATCTCAATCTATTTTTCTGTTTCTCCCTGTCAAACAGCAGAATATTGTGTTACTGCTGCTATTTTCCTATTACAGAAAGACTGAAAAAAAATACTCAACTGACTTATCTTCATGCCAATCTTTGAAAACAAGTCATCCAATCTTTTCCTTGGGCTATCCATTTTCTCTCTGCACACACAGCCTATTTGGCCTTCACTGTAAACAACTTTTTTTTTTTAATCCAACTTCTGTAAATAAGCACAGGAAAAAGCTCCCGCTTAAATAAATACCTTGCTCTAGGGGAAATTCTTAAGTGGGAACATTTACTTCACCATCGCTTACATATTTTAAAACCACTATACTAGCTTTCCTCTTCAGTACAAACACACTGTAAAAAGACTATTTATTCCATCTTTCTCCACACATTTTAGAGACTGTTATAGAAACTGTTACAAGAAGCATGCGTTTCCACCTGTCCCAAGGGCAATGGCACCCTCACAAACCAACAAATCTTGTCAGCTTGTTTTTAAACAGATCTTAACAAGATATTATGACCTAGCCCACACCAATAGGATGCTCAGAGTTCAGATCCAAAGGATAAAGCACATCTGTTTCCTCAACAAAAAAAACCTGTTTTGTTAAATTCTGTCTGTCTGGAACTTGGCTAGTTTGCAGAAGAGACACATACAGTATAACGTATTAGTCATATACCACAGAAGCCTAAACAAGTAAAAAGCCAGTTGAAAAAAATGCCTAGTTTCGAAGTGTCACCAGGGAACCTTTGATGATCTTTAATCTACAAATCTGAGATGTCAGAACTCTCGAATCATCCCAATATAGCATCCCATCCCAATACAGCAGCCTAGTTTTCAGGCAAAAGCGGAGTATGAAGACAGAACCCAACAGAAATAACCTTAAAATCAACTAAGATCAGAAGACAATCTCTATATAAAAAGTGAAAAGACACAACAACATGGCTCCTTCTTTACTCACATTACCAGTTGTGCATCCAAAATATTCTTATCTGCACTAGCAGAAATTACTCTTACCACAAAATAGTACAGGTAGTTGCTCTCTGTCCCATATTAAATCAAATTGCTCTATTGGAATTTACTCTCCACAGACTAAGTTGCCATCTCTAATCAACGTGCTCCACACTAATGGCGTTGCCATCTTTGCCACTTTATGGCACTCAGAATTTTCTATCACTAGATCAATTCCTGTTTTTTTAAAGACTTCAAGAAGAAAAAAACAACTGAAGACATGAAACCTAAACATGTATCTGCAGAGTTGCATAACAATAGGAAGAAACTGCTGTCACTATTTTGGTTTTAAATCAGTTTTTCCTCTGTTCTCTGTCACAGCCAAAGACAGCTGACAAAGGTAAATTCAATTCTTATTTTGATACATTTCATAGTTCTAAAGAAATGCTCCAGAAAGGCAGTCGCAAATGACAAAAACATTCACAGTTACACAGCTACTTTACTGTTTCCTTTAAGACTACACAAAGCACTATAGAAAATACCCAAAATCAAGCTTCTTTCCTGTTTCCCCTCAACATCGATTTCCACAGTGATGAACACACAGCAAACAAATTCACCTAGGCACAGAAGAATGCTTCTACATAAGTACAGCATCCAGACACAACCTACACTCCTTTCCCTACAGCAACACGTTAGGTCATAAAATCCCATCTATTTCAGACGGCACAACAGGCTGTTCTCCACACAAATGCTCTCAGAAGAAACGTGTTTTCCTTTCACAGGTGCACAAGCAAAAGGGAAATTCTCCCCAAAGAGAGGGTTTACAAAATATTTTTCAGTTAAGCAGCGTTGATAATTTTCTTTTGTTGGTTCTCATTTTCTAGGTACCTGATGTACCTTCAAACCACATTTTTGTATGATGACTGATGCATGAAATATGCTTAACACCTACCTCAATCCTATAGAAAAACCTTTCTATTTTTAAGTCCTCTGGTCTTGGTTTATAGACTAAAAAATAAACCTCATGTATTTTCCTGGCACAACTGTAAGCTAACATCTATTGATAAAACTCTTGCAATATACTCTATATGCTAACCAATATCCCATTAACAAAGCAACAGTTGGCCTCGAGGAGACACCAAGATTAGATCTAGATTCCTTCTGCTGCCTGGGATGGATACAACAGTTTTGTTTCTCTGCTGAATCCTAAAGCAGGCTTAATCAGCAACAGCAAGCGGCAGCTGCACATCTGCTTTTCAGATTAGAAAGACAATGATGTATCTGCTAATGCTATATGGGGACTAGAAAATAGTATTTATCTCTAAAAGCAGAAAGAGCATATAAGGAATAATGTATTAGCATTTAGATAGAACAGCAAATTGTTTTGGTTATTCTTGACAGAATCAAGCCTAGTGATGATGCATTTAAGGGAGACCTGACTCACCACACCAAATTTAGTTAATTACACCAGTAACAAAGAATATGTTCTCCTCTGTCTTCTTTCCTCACTCTTCTCTGCCCAGAAGCATTTGGGGTGGAAAAGGGAAAGCAAGAAAGAAGACTCCTCCGCTCATTTTTCCCTCCTCCTGCCATCTCAGCTGCAGGAGAATCCCTAGTTGTCATCTGTCACCAAACTGAAAACATCTAGATTTTGTCTTTCCTGTCCATTTATTTTCTCTAAAAAGGAGGCAACAGAGAATCTGCTAAAACAAAGTTCAAGTATACCCCCCCCCAACTCCAAAATCATTTTCAATCCCTTTGCTGCCATGGCAGTCAAAACAAGCAGCACTTGCACATTCAAATAAACTTCAGAATATCCGTAGTAAGAATGGGTTTGGGTTTTGTTTTTTAAAAAATCCTCAGAAAAAAAATTATTTTACGTTTGGAAAAGTGAGCAAGTGAGAAACAGAAAAGTACAGGAGCGAATTTCTATCAGGGAGATATTTTATTCAGTAAACGAGTGGCTAATGTTGAAACACAGACTCAAAGAACAGATTTATGTGTGCAGGCTGCTGCTACAAGACAGGATTCTTTCTGCCAAAATACTAGAAGAAAAAAAACCCAACAAAACAACCCACCCCATACTTAAAACACAACATAAGCTAGTAAAGCTACTTTAAAACACTAATGTTTGCTTTACTCACAGTTTGGGAGAGAAAGATATTAGCCATAGCAGTCAATCGGCTCTCTCTCATACTCTTCTGCCAAAGGCCATAAAGGCAGAAAAAATAACATTAAAAGTTTTAAAGTTTTAAGTGAAGACAAAAGCTTCTTCTCCACATTTTTATTTTAAAAGGCACCCTTTTCATGTCCGCATGCTGAAAGAACTCAAGCTTCTCACAAGGAAGTGAATGCTGATTAGCAAGTGCTTTACATGCATCTAAATAGTGATATTCTTGGGCAGTAAGAAAATCTTTGGCATTTTTCTCCTTTCTACAAAAAGAGCAAAACAAAATTCCTAAACTGGAAGAAGCTTGTATAGATGCAATTCCTTATCCTCAACTCAAACTACACTTAAACAACACTTTCAGCTAGTAATATCCTTCTCTGGCATATTCTTCAATGAAAAAAAAAAAGCCCACAAATAATTTTGCCAGTGATCAATGTACATACCTTTAGCAACAACAGCTAGAAATTAATTTGTTATTTTGACTAAATAGTAGGAACACAGACAGGATTTTGCTCCACTGACTGTTCTTGTTGATATACTTCCAAAATCAAACACTAACAGAAAAGACAATCTCAAGAACCTTTCCCTGAAGTTTTAGAGTGGAAATAAAACATGTATTGGCTACCCTTCAAGACACGATTGAAGACTTCCGTTTCATCTTCATGTCTGCTTGGATGCTTCAGGTCTAAGACTGTCAACTCATGAAAAACTCGAAAATGAAGAGGAAAAATCATGTCATCCTTAAACTATTCCATGACAAAGGATGGCATAAAAATACTTGAAGTCAAGAGCTACAAAGTCCTAGATTCTGCATAAGATTCCACTAAACTGAATGCCAAGCTTCTTTCTTTCTACTCACATTACTGAAAAACAAAACTATAAAAATATTTACATCATAAGGAGACATTTTCTTGTTCAAAGCAATAAAGCTCTGTAAATCTATTTGAAACAGCTGCTATTTAACTATAATCTTTATGAGTGCATTCCATAGGTACCAGGTCAGAAATTCAGCTACTGTAAGTCCTTGCATTAGAAGCGGTAAGACTGTAAAGCCTACAGTGCACAAGGTCAGCAGTAATCCTTGCATAATTGGCCATAAAGACTTCAAGAACACAAGCAGAGCAAAGGTAAAGAGAAAGCAAAGAAAGATCTAGATCTACTTTTCAGGCAATTCTATCTTTATGGCAGAATAGTGAGAGCTTTTGACCCTGAAAGAAGGTAAACCCACGGGCAAGTTCAAACCACCAAAGCTAAGGCTTATTTCTCACACTGCACATGAGCAGGACTGCGCTGCTTTGCTGGACTGGACTGCTTTCATGAGCTGTAGGCTAGAAGCAGGAATCTGATAACTTATTTTCTTATCCTGTCTCTTTCTACAAAATTCTGTGGATCCTACCCCATAGTTCCCCTAGCATCTTGGATACTACGCAGCAGGTAATGAGAAAGCACTGGGATGGAAACATTTAGCAATAAATTGTACAGGGCCACTGCATCTCACGGGAAATGTATTTAAGACTTCCTATCAGAGGAACATACAGCTTTTAAACTAGGAAGAGTCATTTTCACCTGCCAGTACTGACAGGTGACAGTAAAGGTCATCTTTCGGTTGCACCGTCTAGGTAGGAAACTAAAAAAATTCACCTGGAGGACACAGAATCGAAATTAAATATGCCTCAAAATGAGAGTCTGCTAGAGGATTACTTAAAGGCATTAGTCTGAGTAGGGATGAGTTTATGCAGCTTTGATGACAGACACTCTACCAACTCAGCAGAAATGTTAAGTCTATCAAAGCACGCCCGGATAAGATTAAGTGTGTAGGAAAATCAGTAATCAAGACTTGTAGATCAAGTTCTGTCAGGCAACTGTGTTGTGTAACAAAGAAAAGAAAAGGAAACAAAAAAAGATAATTTTCCTGCAGTCAGGGAGAAGAGCTGAAGTATTCCAGCAGCTTTTAGTTCCTTTTGTTATTCATTCATTTTCTCTTTTTTTCTTTTTTAATTATATACCAAAGAATAGGCACACACACACTGAAGAGTTAACTGTGTGCATTCAGGTTCTCACAGTTACACCAAAGATGTTCAAGTGAATCAGAACTACAGAATTTTGATTCTTAGAAGGATTTCCGTACAAGTTGTCCTCCTAGGAGGAACAAAAACATTGACTAAATTTTATTTATAGCCATGTGTCCTGGGTTCAGCAGCAGCAGTCATTTTTCTCCTTCTTAGTAGCTGGTGCAGGGCTGTGGTTTTGACTTTCAGCCTGGG